>JAAAKM020001682.1:0-14323 GCA_010016025.2 Alatinidae sp. Z8VKAUB7J3 | reverse complement strand
TCATCATCATCATCATCATCATCATCATCATCATCATCATCATCATCATCATCATCATCATCATTATCATCATCATAATCATTTTATAGTCCCCATTTTCCCTCCTCCTCCTCTTCTTCTTCTTCCTCCTCCTCCTCATCATCACTTTATATTAACCCTTGTTTGACACTCTTATAAACAATAGGCATACATTTGATTTTATATTAACCTTATCTTTGAGTGGCTTTTAGCATTGATAGCATTCCTGTTCCATGACCCCTTACCCTCACAACATTCATTATTTTATGTTCAAAGCAGCACACGTGTAAAAATTATAGGCTGCAAGTTAAGCAACTGGAGTACTATTTCCATCATCAAAATTAAGCAACTACAAGATCTGATCAAACATCTTTTACTTTAAAAAATAAATAAATGGTGTACTCGATTTTTGTTTTTGTTTCATCCTACACCATGAAAAGTTTACTGACCCAAGAATAACATTACCTGCATATTTCACTGTTTGCAGAAATAACTTAATCTTTTAAAAATTTTACTGATATAATGCCCTGTTTAAAGCTTAGAAGTTTGGCATTGATGAGCTGAGGAAACATGCTGACTTCAAATTATCTCCCACCCTAAAAATGTTTCTCAACCTGTTCCTACAATTGAAAAAGATTCTACATCAATTTGTTTTTCAAATAGTTCCTATAAGTGTAAGATGTTGTTGGGGTATAGACTGAATATACCTAAACACCTTTCTTTTTAAGCTGATGTATACCAAACAACCAAAAGCAAACTTCTTTCTCGTTTTTTGAAATATTGCCTCTACACCATTTGTTTCCTCTCTTGTGTATGACTGGTGATCTGAATTAATTACATCAAGAAATCCCTTATAACATAGCAGACTATTAACCTAAATGAGACCTACATTACATGAAATATAGATGAGACACAACCCTGCTTTAACCACTTCCTACAATACTATCATGTCCATGAGTTTCTAAAATCTCCTATGTAGACCATCTGTCATATGAACAAGACCACCATGAAAATACAAATGAAAATGAACGGCTTTAAATAAAAACACAATCATTTGCTTTCAATAATATTGTAAACCACTCACCCAAGCTGGGCTTCAATATTACCAGGCTCTTCAATGAGCCAATTCTGGGTTTCAGAATAGATCTCCTAGCAACAACAAATCAAAATTTGACAAATTGCACATGGGAAATCACACTTCACTTAATTCATGGCAGCTGACAAGTGTCAAAACCTCACTATTGCTGGAAAATTTTAACAGCATCCTGGCCTCCTAATTGAATATGGTATAAATACCTGGCACAGATGATGGTCCAACATTAAGATGATCAGAGGGTATGGTGTTAGCAGGTGTGTATGTGGCAGATAGGCAGTGCTGTTAGTTTTTAGATATGTATATGAAATGGAATCTTGTTCCCAAGAATTCATTCCTGCCTGTTAATTTCATCACTGTTTAATAAGGATCCTCTAGTTATTAAATTCCTGGCCCATTTCCTGTTTACTGCACTTACCCTAATCGCCCAGCAGCAGCCAAGGCTAGTTCAGATTCTCCTAGTAATGATACAGCTTCTTCTGTTTGTCCAACTGACTCTCCATACTGTTGTTGGACATGTAGCTCGGCCTAAACAATCAAGTATGCATGTTTTAATGGTTTACCATTAGCAATTCTGATATTTCCAGTAGAGTGAAAAGGAACAAACAAGTTTAGTAACACTTAAGTTTACTTTCTTCATGCATGCTTAGCTGTAGATGATTGTGTTTTATATATGTATATGATGAAAAATTACGATGATTAACTGACAAAACAAGAGTATTTAAACATCATCATTATCAGTGACAAGGAACATGGGCTACTGTTAATTTATGAACTCATTTATTAGCACTTTTAGATTGAATGTGTACAAGAAACTAAGGACTGTGAACTGACTTTCTGTACTATGGGTACACATTAATAAAATTAATCTACAAAGGGCATCCACTCACAAAAACTTGATACAAGGATGGTTTAATGCTTAATGCATATTTAGTATGCTTAATGCATGTTTTTGCAGTTTGCAAATTTGCGAAGACCCATCTTGCATGCACTAAATCTATTGGTACATACAGTACAAATAGGCTGTTTCTCACAAAGTTCCTAGTCTGTGTGAAATTATTCTGGTGAGAACTAGCACTATACTTATGACACATAAACTCAAATTGTTTGATTTTTTCAAAGAAAAACCAGTTCTGTTGAAAGAGACTTCATGCAAAGATGACCTCAGATACTTGCAACTATCAATAACTGGAGCAACTATGACTAAATATTACCCAGGTTGGGTATGCTTTGAATGATACCTATATATGTAACAAAAATCTGGAAGGGTGCATCACATGTGAAAAGAGCCATGTGTAAGTAAACCAATCAGCAGTGCAAGTTGTAGAATAGCCCAATCTAACTATGGAAAAATGAAAACAGAGACACAACATGATATCTGCATTTTGACTCTGCTATGCCAGTACCTTTATCTGATAATATATCCACAAACTGATGCCATGTCGCCATATCACTGTCAGTGATCGTTCCCTCACGACCAATGAAAACCAGTGTAAACCAGTAACCAGTCACTGAGTATAATTTTGCCTTCCCAACAAAAAAGGGGCTTCTACATTGCCCTTAACAGTTTGCCTGCAGCTGAGCTACACAAGCTCACTAGGGTTAGGAAACTGTATTCAGGGTTCCCAGTCTTACTTTGGAAAACAATCCCTGATAATTCCTAGACTTCCCTGACAAAATTCTGAAAACTTTCCTGACAATTCTATTATATCCTGACCATTCCATTATATAAAGCACCATATATTACAAGAAGGCCAGTTACAGCAAGGCCATCTTGTAACATTCACAGTATCATTTCAATGATGTTCAAATAATTTTAAGGAAAAGGCACTTTCGTAGCAAATAGAAATACCGGTTTTAACAAAAAATTGATGAAAAAATCAAACAGAAGTTATATACACAGAGAACAAAAATTTTTAACTATCAAACTCTCAGCAAATTCATAAATTGTAAAAGTCACCCTTTTAGTTTTTGTTTATTGAGCTTAATTACTTCTTGAGTACTAAAGTTCAATGATCTCCCTGTCAACAGACCTAAACTATACCCATGATTTATTTGCCCCAGATAAACAGAATTTAAGTTAGATAAAATCGATTTCACAAACAGTTGAAATTCTCAAGTTGTGTTTAGAATTCTGGAATGACACAGAATTTGCCCATTTCTTATTTTCCAGAGAACAATGGAGCACAACAGCTGCGCTGTATGTAGATTTAAGAGGGAATGGTACAACTTTGCAAGAATTATTAATCAAAAAACCTTACAAACACCTTTATTCAGGTTTTCCTGGATTTCCCTGAACTTTCCTAAATCCCCTGACAAATCCCTTATCTTACTGACAAAATGAGCCGAGTTTGACATTCCCTGATTAAGTCCCTAATTTCCAGGTTGGCTGTGAACCCTGGCTCTGGTATTGTTGAATTTTAATGTATTTTATTGCTGCACAAAGACAAATAGATAGCTTTAGAATTAACCCATAATTGATGTTATCCATTAACAACTGACAACAGCTGCATACCATACATTATGTCCAAATATGCTACAAAAATACATTTTAGTAAGGTAACAGGTACATAACGTTGCTCTTTAGCCTCATATTTTAGTAATCATGTATTTCACCTTAATATTGAAGTCATGTTTAGTGAATTAACTTTTATCTCAAAGTGGAATATTACATGCAGCTTAAATGTTATGATTTATGAATTATTACTATGCATTCTTAATACACTTTCCAGGAAGTATTAATGAACTGGAGTGAGTGATTGTAAAGAGACGAGTACATAGAAACATACTACAGTTGAAAGAACCAGAAGAATGGGAACTTGATTGGAGACTAGTTGTAGAAGAAATAGAATGATTGATGAATAATTAAGTCATTAAAATAAGTATGGTATGCTATCAGCAAATGTATTTCAGGCATCATCATGTATTTCAGGCATTTACAAAACTGAACAACAAGGAAATGAACAATGGAAACATTGTAAATTGCACCTGGCAAAACAAGCACAAAAACAGGTAGACATTTCAATGTAAAACATTATCAGAGCAATAACATTGGCTTGTGGTTGGATAAAATAAATGATCATTGGTAGTCAACCAGATTCATACAGAACCAGATCCATATGGTTTTCAAACTGTTAGTAAACATGATTCTACATGCATCACATTTTCCAATTTTAGATTCTTTTACAATTCTTACATTTGCTTATCTCAAGGAATAGCTAATTGTGCTACAAATTGTGCTACCACCCAAAACTCTTGTTTTTGACTAATTTTGACCATATAGAACTGAAAGCATTCCACCATACAATCAAAAATATTACATTGTAGAATTACCAATATAGATAAAGTTAAACACAGAAAAAAACACCAATCAAACGCAAATCATCATGAGAGTATAATGGTACTTGAAACATTCATAGCAGTATATACAAAATGTATTCCTGAAGTGGAAATCAAAATTGCTAGAGTTACTAAATCTATTTATTCATCCAAGCATAAAGAATACTATCTGCAATAGCATGCAATTACTCAAAATAGGTTCAGCACATAAACATTGGCAAACTTCTGTCTCAGAATCAAAATGTATAATGAATTTGTTTACAGTAATAGCATACAGCTGCGAAAATACATCATAGTTAACCCTTTTTTCTTTTCGATTGCATTATATTTCAAAAGCAGTAAGTAATATACTAGTAACATAATAGTTTGGGGTTAATGGTGCCTAGGTTTTGCAGAAGTGAATTTGGGACCAATAAAGTTCACACCAATATTCTGAGTTCTCAGTGAAATAGGTGTTGATAACTAATGAACCATAATATGAAAAATTTCAGAAATTACAGTTTGATTGAACTCGCTTTCCTCTTTTTTCTGATTCACATAAACATAAAACTCAGAGAAGAATTATGCAGCAGCTTGGACAAAACTTCAAAATGTTGTTGTTAGCACATGGCAATGTAATATGTTGGTTATATTTGGTGACTAAGATGAACACACTATCTGACAAATTCATGGCCACTTTTGGGGGAAACAAAGATTTCAAAATTTACACCTGCAGATGATCTGTCAAACATAGTACATAACCAGTTGTAAACTCTACAAGATACTGGTGAAGAACTAGGCACTTCAAGAGAATAAAGGTGTACATTCATGAGAACTTGAAAGAGGGCCTTTTACCTTGTATGTCAGTATAACTGTTCACAATAAAGACCTTTTAAAGTTTATTTTTATTTTGCTTGGATTGCTAAGTGATAAAACATTTGTCTTTCATATATAAACTTTACTAACAAATGTAGTTATATTCTAAAAAATAAAATAAGTAGTTCTCACCTCCTCAAAGAAACCTTGAGTCTTCCTTAAGATATGCTTTAGCTCTGTCAGTTCAAGGAAACTTCTCTGCAAGGCCTCGTAATTTGCATTACTGTCTTTCATTTCATTTTCTAACTGTTCAAATTGTGCCTGTTAATTAGAGCAAAGAAACTTCCATATCGTTAAAACGTCTATGGAAATAAATACTGCATCATAATGCCGATTATATGTTGAGTGGTATAATTGTAGATCTGTCCTTACAGAGGTACCCTGCATGGAAATTGTTTCTAAATCAATAACCATTGCAGTTTTATTACACATTTATAATGTTTGATCCAGTACATAATTCTACACACCTGACTAAAACACTTCCCATGTGCAATTTAATAAAATATAAGTACCTGGACAAGCTACATAAATTTTTGTGTTCAAGATATATATACATTATCAATATTTATATGGAATTGTGTTGTAACTTGAGGGCCCAACAAATCTCCATGCAATAAGATTTATGTTTGTCAGAATCTATTTTATTTCTACCCTTCTTTTCCCACAGAAAAGAAAAACTGCTGTTTGCTGCTTAATCACATACAATGAAGTAAAACTTATAAAGTATATACACAATAAATTATACAAGTACTGACTTTGATATAAACTACTGTGGCCCTGAGACCAATGATGATTGTGTACATGGAGAGTACACATGATTTTTATATCAAAAGGTAAAATTTTGATTTCCAGGGACCAATTTAAGATGCAAAGAGCAACATTTGGCCTTCAAGTGCTCCACCTCCACCATGAATATCCAAGGCAAACAAACAAAATGTTTAAGTACCTCTAGAAAGGTGCTCACTGATGTTATGAGTGGCAATTTATGTACTTATGATTCTGGGCAGGAGAGAAACATAGCCACTGAAGATGGTCTTCTTGCATGGTGCAAATTGTGACCAAAACAAAAATATGGATGCATAAATACAGATGAGTTTTAGTGGTTGTTACTTGACATTGTGTACAATTTGTACAGAGTAACTAATACTACTACATCAGGCAAAGGAAACTCACCTCTAAGTCAATCATTTCTCTTGGGTGTGGTGCTTCAGGGTTTTCTCCAGTATCAACTATGGGAATACCAGCCTTGTCGATTTCCTTCTGCAGAAATCCTAGGACCCAAGTATAGGCAAACACAAATCAATACCTTGAGGAAATATAACAAATACCACAAATACACAATGCAAGGCTGGCTATGTTGGCCACATAACTCTGAGGCTGGTTGACTGAATTAAGCAGCATGTACCATCCTTTATTCGCCAAACATCAAGTCCTAAAAGGAAACAACCACCTTCGGTTTCAAAGACTAAAAACACCCCTAAGCAATATGACTCTGCCATAGGGCAGGCACTTGCTTGAGAACCTCAACTGTGCCAAAGTGTACACGGACCATTACTTCCATATCACAGGAAAGACCAGGTCTGCATTTCATTTGGCTGTACTGGAGTCAGTCCATATAGCAGCAAGAAAATTGTTGCTATGCAGGCAGAGAGAATTCGTTTCCTCATAAGCCTACCTTATTCCTTTCAAATTTCGTCTCCCTATAATTTTCGCTCCCTATAATTTTCGCTCCCTTTAATTTTTGCCCCCCCCGCGAAAATTAGAGGCAGACAAAATCTCACGGTGCATTGTATTTCTTTGCTTGTTACGTACGTTTTTTAATTTTCCTTTGATGAAGAAATATTGCAAAACAGCATACCCCTGCAAACCTGCCCATACTTCAGCCTCCGCAAATAGACATAAAACGCCGCGGAGAAGGCAAGGTACTGCGGAAATAAGCACGGCACTTTTTTCCATGGCAGAAACGAAATTCCGGGACGTACAAATATTATACACCATTTGAAAGCTTATGATGAGAGCAATCTATAAATGCAAATATCAGACGTAGTACTCGAACATTGAACAAGTTATAGTACTTTTTATGCTCAGTAAGTTAGATTTGGCACGTTGTTATGATATGGTTGTAATTTGAACAAAAAGCAACACATGTCATTTGAACAAGTAAAACCAAAAGCACTGATAACTTTGTTCTTGACCTGGTATCTCAATGTTTACAGAAAGAAGTTGGTAACACTGAAGACTCCTGCGAACTATTTTGAATAAGACCTCAAAGTTAAAATGCGGAGATGATTGCACATAAAAGAATTAAATAGCAGTAGATAATCTGCTATAATCAGAAGATGTGGCATCTTTTGCGACTGTGGATGTTAACATGGAGGACGATAGGGTTATTGTTATTGATGGCTAGCGGTTTTTGTTGCATTCAAGAAAGAACGACAATAAATAATGATGTTTCTCGCTAGTGGTATCGTCATATATAGTAACTAGGGAAAACCATCGCTGGCGTATATGACGATGAAAATAATCGCACCCCTTAAAAGAATTACCAGCCTCCTATGTAATTTTATTATCAGTGGTATTGAAGTAGACATGCCTATCTTCTTCAGAGTGCCAATTTAAGTATGCATTTGTCTACCTCGTTGACTTTGATTTTGCCCCCTGCTGAACTTTAAAAATTGATTTTTACTCCCTCTAATTTTCGCCCCCCCCCCCTGCTGACCCTTCAATTCACTCCCTTTAGTTTTTGCCCCCTGTGGGGGGGAAATTAAAGGGAGGCAAAATTTGAAAGGAATAAGGTAGTTAGAACGTAAGTATATAAGCTCCAAGTCAGCATCGATACTGCTGAAACAGATGTATACCCACATTTGTATGAAAATAGCCAAGGATCATAATTATTTGTTATACCTAACCTGTCAGGTAGCATTGTAAATAAGAACTGATATTACTGTAAGCTAGAGTTAGCTGATGTTAGAAAAAGCTTAAGGAAAGCTATGTTGTAACGCTTAAGCAACCGAATGTTGTCCTCACTAGCAGGGTTTCTCTGTCATTACATGTTTTACCTGGTTACGACATAACAACAGGGTGCAAGGGAGTGTATTGCCGCTACTTATAAATGTTCTCTTTCATTGAAATGCAAAAGGTATATACATAATACGAAAGAGCCTATGACCTTTAAATTGTTTTGTAGTCTATAGAGACATTTTGTTAATGCCATGTCCCTTCACAACGTAAATCAACTAAAAATTGGAGGATGTGTTTGCCTATGAAAACAAAATATCTCATCTGGCGTCTTTATCGATTATCAATTTTGAAATGATACATTTATGTCAATGACGTTTACTTTGTATAATGACAATTTTTCGGTCTTTATGTACTCAACCAGTGAATGACTTTGGACTATTTAGGTGGGCACATGTCTTGCATGTATTCTTACTTGCAGCTCTTCCAACTATTCCTGTAACTTCATTCCTTCTTTTTCTAACTTGCAACCGTTTTGTATTCAGTGTTCTGCAACAGGGTGATTTTGAATGACAGTTTTAACGAATGTGGAACAATGTCTTCGACAAAATCAATCTTTGTTGTTTGACGCTAGTAACAGCTTATGATGCATAAACCAGAAATGGAGCCTCGCTAACCTACACTCTACTTTAAAAGATGAAACTAAGAGCATGCTGCAGGTATTGAAACATGTGACTAGACACCGTATCAAACACACTCTACTTCGTTTAAAAATTGCGTAAAGGAATAGAAGAGGGAAAACATTTCCTAAAAACTATGTTATGTATTTTCATTCATTCAACAAAATACAGTAAATAAAATAAAGAAAACAAATAAGTAGATATAACAGTTATATAAAACTATTGTATTATTGCTGTGATTTGCCATTTGCTAAAGATAAAGACTATTATTTTAAATCGTTATTTTTTTAAAATTATGGTGAAATGTATTCTTTCTTGAACGCTAAACGATACCCTTTAAGCAATACCACAACAATTACGTTGAAGATCTTTGCCACGACTGCATCTTCCTTTATGCATAACCAACTACCACTTCTCTTTGCCTCCTCTTCGAAATGTTCTTCAGATGCCCCTGGACGCAGTCAAAGTGTCTTGCAAAGTTTTCTTGTCAGTTCAACTTAACTAACCATGCAAAGACATACCAATATGCTGATGCGGGAGTTTGTTTCTCGTACCGATTTCGTAAGAGTCTTGCATTGTCAAGTACAAGAGCATCGACATCGTTGTAATACAAACGGCAAAGGCATACAACGTCATACAACTATGAATCTGCTACCAGAGACCATCATAAACGGAGAGCGACCTTCTTTTCATGTTTGAGTTTTTGCTGGCAACAACAAACGCCCACCTATCTCATCAAAATACAAACACATCCTTAGAAAGCTGACATTCATAAGCGGTTGTGAGTCACGCAAACATAAAGACAAGGTTGCGAAGGAACAAATGAAAATTCACACATGGAAAGCAATGTGTCATCAGACTTAATGCACCCGTGAATGCATGTTTGCTATTTTAGAGCAATTGAACTACATGACATTTGTACTTCATCTTGAATGAGAATTAAAATAATAAATCTTTATTCATCTGCTTGCCAGGCGCTTTCACCAGAGGTATTTAGGGTTAATTTCTATTATCTTTACTCATTGTTTCCTTCTTTAAGCTCAAAAGAACTTGGGATGAATCAGCTTTAGCCAAACGTGGAGGTTATGAATGCTTCTAATTTTAAGCTTAGAGCAGTTATGCATTGACGCATGCTATTAAAACTAGAGAGTGACTGTATATGCGAGAATGAAACTAAAATATAAGGGCCAGAGGGTGAGCCCCCTGGGCAATTCTGGGGTGGGCATTGGGCAATTTTCGATTCACATTTATTGAAGTGATTAGTTATAGAGGCCTATGTAAAAAGTAAAAGAAACTAATTAGTAACCCTATTCCACTATACATACTACAAGCGTCGGAAGACCATTGCAACATCTTTTACTTCAAAATTGGTTCTTTATGATATTGGGGTATCCAAGTCTCAGTGGACAATAGCATTACGCTGTGGGTCATTTTCAATAGCTCACATTACTTACCACTTTTATGTTGGCGACTGCTTGCTCCGAGATATACCTGGCTCAATACAGATGGATATATCGCTCAAGGAAACTAATTACGTTTGTAAGCAAGCTATGCACCAATATACAAACACATTTTTTGGCGAAGTGTTTGCAAATTTAAAGGAGATGTTAGTTAATTTTAATGTGTTGATTTCACAAATCATATCCAATTTCGAATACCATAACTGATTTTTATTGACAAAACTGTAGGAAATCGTCACCAGACCCCCTTACGGCAATATGCAGATGATTACGTCAGATCACTTTCAGTTGTTGTCATGATATTGTAGAAGGAAGTTACGGTTGTTATAATCTTGTTGTATTTTCTCGGAGTTCTCTCCACAAAAAAGGTGCAGTGACCAAGATTATCGTCGCGTCGTATTTTAGAATATCACAATGTACCAAAATTGTAATTCGAAGTTTTAAAATTGGAGCGGACGAAACTTCGACGAACTTTTACATTCACGGAAGTTTCAGGAAACATTGATTCTCGAGCTCATAGATTCATAGTCGAGCTCATTGTCGTATTTTCTCGATTTAAATTTATATAGCTTACGTAATTTGGTTACATAGATGTATAATTAAAGGTCTTCAAATGAATCATTTCAAAGGTTTCATAGTAAATAAAACAGAACACTCATGGTTTCATAGCAGTTATACAGGTATTCAATTAGAGCCTAGAATGATCTGACATGTGTACTTTCTTTCAGAGACTTTCTAGTATTCATTGGATTTTGTTTTCAGTCTCTTGGTGAGAACAAATAATAGTCAGTCATTATATTGTAATTGCATCGTCCTTCATAATGCTCTTCTATCAGCTTAGACCTTAGTGGAAGCGTTCTTCTTGTTATGGAAGCGATTTTTAGAAAACCTTTCCAGATGGCTAACATGGAAATGTACTTTGATACTTATATCGCATCCCAATTATTAGAATTTGTTTGGTAGCGTGCTCACTAGCTGCTTATAATCTCCTATAGAACCTTTACCACTATACATGCTTAGCTCAATCAAGTGTCACTTTTAACTAGTTTACTAGTTAACGAATTTTAAATTTATAACAATCTTTATTTTGAACAAGGAAATTTAGAAAGTGTCTCATTATTTCCACTTTTATGTGTAGAGTCAGGATTATGTTTCCTTGTGACTTACTTAAAGTTTATTTACTACCTTTTTGTCACCTAAACTTTAGTTCGATCTTCACACTTCATCTCTTTCTTCTCCTATTTAACCCCTGATTCTACTATATAGGATATTCGACCGGTACTTTCAATGATTGGCTCATCACAGCATGAGCTAGCTCGTTGGTTAAATGGAATCCTTGAACCTTTGTTGCAAAAATCTACAAGGTGGTGCACGAGGGATTCATTTTCATTTGCAAGTGAAATTCAACAGGTATGCTTTCACCTGATGTGCAATTATGTTCACTTGATGTAGTCTCGCTTTTTACTAATGTTCCGTTGGATCATATCATTTCCATCTCTGTTAATGCTTTGTTTCATTCTGATATGCCGCGGCCCCCACTATCGGAGACCGCTTTTATTCAACTCATGCAGGCAGCTACTCGTGAGGTTCAGTTTAGTTTTAATAACATTTTCTACCAGCAAGTTGATGTCGTGGCTGTGGGTTCGCCTCTAGGTCCCACCCTAGCAAAATGTTTGAGTGTTATTATGAGGACGTAATATTCAGTTCAGACACCTGGCATTCTCTATTCTACAGGAGGTTTATGGATGATATTTTTGCCGTATTTCCTTCTTTAGAAGTCTTGCAAGAATTTCACTCACTTCTTCAATCTCTCCATCTATGTCTTTTATTTATAAATGTCTTTTATTTATAATTGAACTCGGATCTAATAAATTCCTTCCATTTTTAGATGTTTGCGTTAGAAAAACTAGTTCGTTTGGTTTTGTTACGAGTACTTACAGGAAACCGACCTTCACCGGACAGTACATTAGATGGGATTCGTTCTGCCCGAAGAAAAGCAAGGTGGCTTTAGTCAAATGCCTGATCAACAGAGCAAAGAAAATAAGTTCCCCTGAGTACGTGGACGCGGAAATGGCGATCATAAAATCGATATTCTTAGGACACTGCTACCCTGAAACAGTGCTGAACTCTTGCTGGAAGCGTGGGAACGTGCTGGAAGCGTGGATTCTGTCCCTACTTATGGGCCGAGATGCTGTCCCGTTTATTTAAGGCTGTCATGGCGAGGAAGATTGTCGGAGGTTTTTGAAAAAAAGAATAAGAAGGGCAATTAAGGAGTGTTATGTGTCTAGTGAGCCAAAAGTTGTTTTTACAATGAAGCCAACCCTCCCCTCTGATCAAAAGGACGTACTGCTTACCCATCAAACCAGTAATGTCGTTTGTGAGTATGGATGCCGTTGAGGAGCACGGTATGTAGGCCGTATGACTAAAAGACTGGAAGAGAGGACCCATGAGCACGTACCAAAGAAGATATACTGTACCCCTTTGGTATTGCAGAAGGCTCGTTTGGAGCGGGGAGCAATGTCCCCATTTTTGAACATTTATTGGATAATGAACATTGCGTGACTGAGTACAGTGACAAACAGTTTAAAATGCTGGGGAGAACACGTTCGAAAATTCATCTATCTGTTTTGGAGGCTGTACATATAGCTTTGCGTAAGCGTTCTCTTTGTAAGCAAAAGGATTTTGTATTTAGATTAGCTGTTTTTCGTTAAGGTTATTCGTGCTAAAAAAACATTGAACTTGTTTTCCGTGACGTCCGTATTTTTTCCATCAATCATGTCTCACCTTTTGTAAATTTCGATCTTTTCAATGTGTATAAATTCTGTTGTAACGATGTATTATGTACCGATGTATTTAGTCTAAAGAGAATCGGCGAAAAGCTTCACTAACACTATAAGAGTTCTTTTTCGGAGTATTTACATAGGATTAGTATGGAATTGTTGTATATTCTCCTTGTTGATGCAAGAGCATTGAACTTACTCCCAAGTCTTAAATAACATATTTGTTTGTCGTACTAAGTATGTACGTGAATGGAAACATACTGGTTGCTATTGTGTCATAACACACTTGGCACACTAATTTTCGAGATGTCCAGGAACAGTCGCCACTTCTAAAACTTGTACATTCAATAAATATATAGATCATTTGCCCATTAACAGAAATGGTAAGGTATTCATTTCTTTGTTTTATTGAACTAGAAAAGAGTGTCAGCGGCAAGTTAATTTTTGGAATGAAGACTTGAACCCAGTTTAGTTATGCATTTCTGTTGGGTAAGATCAAAGTGAAGAACATACCTCGTTATACGTCCATCTTCCAATCTCTTGAATACAAATGATAAGACCAATCAAAAAGTTTAAATACTGTATGTTTAGTTTTGTAACGTTCCTCATAAAGTGATATTTTCTAGTTGCGACCTATTTTGGGAAATATGAAGTAGTATCATTGAAAATAAATTAAAATAAAGTTGTATTCTCAAAAATCTGGTGTATCCAAACTGTCTTTCCCTGTAATGAATTCACATGGTTTGGGTAGTAGAAGATGTACTATGTAGAAACTTTAGTTGAGTAAAAAACAACGGCTACGGTATGCTTGTTTGATAGTTGATGTTAATCTTTGTCTTTGACACTCTTACTCTGTATCCAGATACCTTCCCTTGACAATTATAGCCATCGTAAATATCCTGGTAGTGATCTTTCCAAACCATGTGTAAGCCTACACCAAAACTTAAGGACCCTCTCTTTCAATTGGTCCACTTCGTTAGGTGCCAAAGAGTCTGCAAATACTTTAGGGTGCCAAGGATTTATCTTGGTCACTAAGACCCTGTTTACACGGGTACGGATCCAAACTGGTACGGATCCAAACTGGTACCGATCCAAATCGATCCCGTATAAACACCCTAGAAAGGGAATCAGATCCATTTA
>JAAAKM020001677.1:0-14331 GCA_010016025.2 Alatinidae sp. Z8VKAUB7J3 | reverse complement strand
GATTTAAAGATATCAAACAAAGAGTCCGGTAGTTTGACAGATATTAAATACGGGATATTTTAATCTTGAGAAGAGTTAATAAGAACCATCGAAGGTTCAGAACAACTTGCCGTGCACATTGTTAGGTATAAGAAATACCCATTTAAGAGGTTGAGTACAGACAGAGAAAACAAATTTCTAGGCGTATACTCAAATATGTTCCCTTTTTCGTATGCTAATACCAGGACAGACGTCCATCTTTGCGTTTAAAGTAGCAAGTTTTCAAAATGTTGTATTGCATTGTAACAATAACCGAGAAAAGATTTCACTACCCTTCTGTATATTCTCATCCAGCGGCTGACCTGTATTTGAAACTATAAGATGGGATTTTTTACTATCATAGTAAATAATAAGCTGTCACTGGAAAACTCCATCCAGAAAATAAATGGTATGAGGGATACAGCGACTGGTCACGCCATGCAGGAAGATCGGGTATCCTGATAATGCAGTACTTCATTTTTCATCTATATTAAGTTTTTGTATTTTTGATAAAAGTCGTTCTAATTTTTGTTGGTCTATGTTGGAGTCTATGTACATTTCTAGTTATCCCTTTTAAAGTTTCCCTTCCTTTCAAGTCCACCAGAAATGATTAACCAATAGAAACGATGATTGTGACTAAATTTATCCTTTCCGTATGTTTGGAATATATGAGTCTCCGATATAAACTAACAAAAGAGAATCGGCGAAAAACTCGTAGATTAAAATCGATTTCTACTTTTATTTTGTGTTCTGCAGTACCAATAATAAGTTTCTATGTTTATTCTTCAAGTTCCCATTCCATTCCGATGTGATTCCTCGGAACTTTGACTGTTATTGGATGGAAAACCTTTATCTGTTCCGAAAAGTAATTAATCCAATAAATAAATGGTGGGCTGGCTAGGTCGCGTTCTCATGATCATGGGCATTTATTATTCGTTAATAGATAGCCTAACTCTGAAACCTATGGGGACGTGGGTAATTCCGATTTAATGCAGAGGGGTACTTTTCCAATCTTTTATACATCTTAACTTTTCAAATTCTTACAGAATTATGAAAGCAGCTTGAATACTACGCTAAACATTACAATCCTCTTAAAAGGATGCCTCTTATACTACTCTCACTACCCGTACATTAAAGTAAGGGTACTATTCAATACTGCTTCTCAGCATCTGTTTCTTGTCAGTAATTTCAAATTAAACCTATGATTTTTTAATTTAAGGATTTCAGTAAGATTGTTGTGAATTTAAAGTAACAAAACGTTTATTTACCTTCCCCGTGCACGGATAAAAATTAGGCTAAAATAAAGAATATTTATTTTATTATGTTCGTAAAAGCATTTACGCAAATCTCTCTCTGAGCTCTCTTGAACTTTTTAAAAACTGTATTCGTATATGAGTATTTAAAGAGAGAGCCCAGCAATCTAATCAATTGTCTTTGACGAATAATTGTTTCGTTTTATATCACTAGGCAAAAGATACCTTCATAAATGAGCGGTTTGTATCATATATAGGCAGTTAGAAGCTGAATCCATTATTTAACTCTTATTGTGAAAAGTAAACAGATGACGGGAACAGTTCTTATGAGGTTAATAGTACGAAAAATATTGTAGAACACACGACCAATTTCAAATCATGCACCATCTTTGATAAAGCATTAAAGAATTATCATTATCACTATGCTATTTGAGCAGGTAAGATATTAATAGATTTGTTGCTTTGATCTGGGGAGTCCTTTTTAAGTATATATTTATGAATATTTACAGCAACTAGGTTAATGATTAAATGAAATTTTAGCAAATAGTCTATAAATAGTCACAATAAAGTTAGCCGTGTTACTTAGTGTAAGCAGTCGTTATTTAAAGGAGCAGCTGACAAAGTCTGTGCACCGTTTGACCCAATTTCTTATTTTACTGTAGAATATAAGATGGTCTTTCGCTTATATTGAGATCGTTTGGTATCATGTTGTGGCTTTTTAAATGCAATGAACATTATTCACTAGTCTTATCAATGCTCAAACTGTCTAGGGTTGTCACAAGCACAATATTCTTTTCCTTTACTGTTTTGGTCAAACAATTCTATAAACCTTTCTTTCAATATGACTGACAGTTGTGTTCTTCCATGTTGTAGCAAAGCCATTTTCAATAAAAATATTTGCAAGGAACTCACTGAACAGGTGTGTTTAATCCCCTTGATATATTCCAAATCGATGTATATTTGGAAGACAAATTGATATTATTGTAATGGTCTTTGTTGTAAAAATGACGGGAAATAGGGTTAGCCAACAAATTCCGTAACCATTTATTCTTTCGGTCTTTGCAATATACATCTGCTGGTCACATGAAGTGAATCTGACACTATAGGGAGCCTATGAACTAAAAGAATGACATTTTGTACAGGTGTAATCACTGTACTATAATCTGGCATTAGGTAAAAATTATGTGAAGTAGAGTCTTAGTACTGTTTTTAATATATTGAGTTTAATAGAAGTAGACGGTGGAGAACGAAATGTTTCCTAAAAATACAGGAACACGGTTGAAGAAAATAGGTTTCGAATAAGAATTTGAAGTTGGTCAATGGTAATAGTAACTATCCACCCCTCGTCAGTTTTAAATAGTCTCTAACCTTAGCTATGATCAGTCCTCTGATCAAGTATAAGATACCATATTATAAATCAGTGCTTAAGGCCAGCAGGTTAAACAGCCAACTCAACTGTGAGCACAAATGTGAACTACGGGAACAAAGTCAATGGAGTAGATAAGATGATATGATCTGGGTTCACCCACAACTTTGTGCGATATTTAATACCAACAGATCTTCACCTCTACATAAACAATTTTGTATAGGATCGTAATCAGTTATTCTTCCATGTCATACGCTAAAATAATTATTGGTCTATTGATGCGTTATAGACTAAAAATATGTGCCATGACGAAAAGATAAAGGATAAGACGTCTGATTTAACTACAAGTGTAAACGTGAGTGCTTACTGAGAGATTATTGTTTAACTCAGAATATAGTTTATAAAGTACAGATAACGAAGCAGCATCGGGCATGACAAATATATACATTGTAGAATTTAAGTCAAATAATGTGATGGAACCAAACCAAATATTTTGATTATATAAAGTACATACTGAAGGCTTAGCTATCAAAGTGCATCTGGTACTTAAAAGACAGACCAACAATGATACTAAACAAGGCGTAATACACCCAAAAATGAAACTAATGCATAAATTCTGCTGTAATGCATCCTTAGAATACACTACCATCAAAGACAACTCGTTAACCGACAGTTATGTTCCTGTAGACATCAGCAAACTGTTTCAAACAGAGGATTTTGGTCAGTATTTTGCCCTATTTAAAAAAGCAAGGGGTGCCATTCCTTATTATTGGGATTACTATTGCAGATAAATAGTACGTGATTAGGATTATCCTCTTTGTACAACATGCACAAGAGAAGATGAATTAGTAGCAGTAGACTGCCAAATATGGTAGCAAAATCGCAAGAAACACCGAGAACGCAAGAAGGTTAGTATAGTTATTAAATTATCAAATTTGTATATCGCTTCTTGTTGATACGTTGTAACGTTGTATTGAAAGGAACGAATTCCTGTGTATTTCAGTAAATTACACATCAGTTTACGAGATACATGCGATGCATGCTTGTCAAAAAATGCATCTGCGGGTCTTCAACTGTCAGTCGAAACCTTTACATCGATAATGAAGTTTTCGAGATTGCGACGTACGCCAACGGATAGTTCCGTTACATGAAGTTTATTGTTATCAGGTTAAGAATCCACTCGGTACAAACGTTTAGTTTCTTTATTTGCTGCGTTTACAGCATGAGATTGGCTGTATCAGTATTGATGGATCAGACGTTAGAATGTCTTAGCAGTTGAGACACAAATGACAGCAAAGTTTTAGTACACGTTCCAGCCTTATGTCATTTCTACCGGTTTTGGTAGTCGTACGATGCTTTAAGAATTTTTAAGAACCTTCCGCATGCGCGAAATATGGTGCCATGACACCTCCTCCGAGTGAATGAGATTTTATCCTGCTATTGTCATCTTGTTGAGTTTGATCTGTGCTACTCTTTGGAATGCTCTGTTTTTCTTATACTTAGAAGATAAGTAAGTATATAAAGAATAAAGATTTTTCGTTAATGCTGTAAATTATTAACGTATAAATGTTGATCCCTTAGGGCCTATAATATATACTTATCGACAAGACCCTATTGTTAAGAGTGATTTAAAGCAAGGTAGAGATAATGGTATGATGTACCGCATAGTCCAGTAAATTGGATAGTGATAAAATAGCGGATATAATCAAGAGTGGCCTAAAGGAAAAGACTGCTAACTACTCTTACTTGCTGTTTTAATGTGTTTCAATCTGCTTTCAGTTTCCTATTACGTGACCTATTATTATCAATACACAGTCACGTATTCATCTTTGAAACAGAGTTTAAATTAAATACTCTACTTGAAATAAGTATCATATAATTCACATTATTCCAGAAAACAAGCGGAACGAGAAAAAAAACCGGCCATGTGATTTAATCTGTCCCGTGAAAGATTTGATCTGTTTAATGGCCAGGAGATGGAAAAAAATCTATCCTGTAAGTAGGTCAAAATTACCTGAGATTAGCAGAACATACGGCTAATAACTGATAAGTATTTAATTATAATTGATGCAAAGTAGTTGAAGTCAGAAGCAAAGTATGTTGACTTTATAGATATGATTAGGGTTGCGTAATGTTTAGAAAGACAAGTGTATGAAAAATCTTACAAATTAAGTAAGAAATGAAGGGTGTCACTGGTAGTTTCAATGTTTTCATTTTATTTCTCGCACAGTTTACATTAACTTCTACCATTATTAGCTTTTACAGTATAAAACGGCTTTTGTATGTCAGGATTGTTTTTTTGAGATTCGAGTGACATTTCACATAGTGGCTGATCTTCAATCTTGCATGAAGATAGATATTTGAAGCAATTGACTGAGGATTGAAAGAATTCGCGTTCACTAACTCAAGAAGAGGTGTTAACATTTGGACGCCATAAATCAGTTTTAGAAGCAGTACGTTGAAATCGTTGAGCCGTGGATAAGTATCCAAGTAATGAAATTCTTCTATCTTGTAGACTGGACGTTTTTGAAATATTTTAGGGCCTAAGGCCTTTCGCAAGAAATCTGAATACTAATAGCATATTATTTAAAAGGCAAATACGAAGCCACTAAGATAAAAGTTAGACTCACTCTTTCATATTAAATCACTATGTGACACCTTCTACTTTAGCCCTACCATTAACAAAAGTAATTTTTACATCCAACTTTACCAGACAATTGTCCTTTCAAATTGAAATAGAAATAATTATAATGATAGTGCTTATCACTACCTTCAACTTCCTAATGAAAACAATTTTGCCAAGACTAAGTTCCCTAGAAAGGAGTTTGCTGCTGTAGTTTACAACTTGTTTCCATGTTATATAGTTACATAGTAAAGAAATGATCCTGTGGTTCAGGTTCACGCTTTTAAGCGGCCAATAGGATTTACTTTTTCATTGAGAATCATTGGACATAACTGATATAGAAATGTTAAACAACGTATCACAGAAAAAGGAGAAATTGGCAATTGACAAGGATATATTTTTTGCAGAGCTAAATCCAAGAGAGAGTAACCACTGATAACTTCAGTTTCATATTTCTTAGATAATGGCAAGGTGCATACTAAGCAAAGCTCTTGTCCTTCGAGAAGAAAACTTGAGCCCGCGAACACTCCTCGTGCTTTACAAATTCTTATTGTAGACACCGTAATTCCTGTAGCCCTGTCTTTTATTCATGACAAGAAAACTCATCCTTCTTCGTGTCTGTGGTTTGTCTTTGAGTTAAACTCAGTAGTTAATTAGCATTTGGAAAATGGTGGTACATGTCTACCGTACAAAATTGTGTTAAAACCTTTAGAAGGAAGAACCGCAAGTTTTCAGATTGTGAACTTTTGTGTTTAGCGATGACCAATAGCTGAGAGGATATCAAACAGAAAAGACAACAGGTTTTTTATACAGAAGACAACACAGCCTTTTCTCTTTCTGATTCTTAAGAGTTGTAATCCGAGGGTGGATACCAGCATCTTCTTGTGGAGCTGTGGTATGTTAAAGAAGTGCTTGAAATGGGGAGGCGTGGTTTATAGAGTCTTATATTGTATTCATGAGGTATCTCGATTATATAATAAAGAAGATGGGTTGGTAGTGTGATATCATAAACATCAATCAATCAATCATGTTCCTGTCGCGTCCAAGTGGATGCATAGGGCCTCAATGAACTTTCGCCACCTTACTCGATCCTGTGCTTTCTCTTTCAGTCCGTCCCACGGTTCATCTCCAGCTTCTCTTCTCATTGTTCGGATCCAAGTCTCTCTCGGTCTACCCCTACCTCTCGCACCCCTAGCATAAACAGCTAAATCTATTTCAAGTCATAACAATGTTTATAGTTCCTCTCACAAAATATAAAGACTGCTAGTTACAACCACTTCTTTAAATAGTGATCAGTGAAGGTTTTTACTATTATGACCCAGAAAGAAATTTAGTACAAAATTGCTTTGGGGGAGCAGCTGGAATATTTGCAATTCATAATATCGTTAGGCGTGTCATTTCTGCTCATCCTTGACAGAAGAAGCCAAATTGTTACATAAACTTGTAACCATAACATTAGTTGTGAACGCTGTGCCTGATCTAAGTAGAAGGTATTTGATCCTCTAAAGAATTAAATGTCTTTCCGGACTGAATTATCCGTTGCCAATGGATATATCTCGTGTAAAAACACTGAATTCAACAACCAAACAAATCTTCCTGCAAATCACATATTTTCCTCTTTACGAACGTTGCGTTTCAGAGGAGAGTTTTTCTTTACTTGCTAGTACTGAAAATAAGTTAAATCGTCTGTAAAACCAACACGCCAACAATTTTCATTTTTATTTTAAAAACCTCCGTAAAAAAATTCTGAATGGTATTCATGTTAAATTACTATGGTAAATAGTTGAACTTAATCACCTTTATCAAGAAATAGTTTATCACATCAAAATCAATAATATCAAGTATTGCAATGCAGGTGAAAAAATTATAAAGTGATATGGAACGTTGTTATTATGAAAGAAGTAATAACGATAATAGGCGAGTACATGTTGTTTACATATGAAAGTTTTTGCTCCCTTCAGGAAAGCATTATCAAGAGAAAGCCGCGGTTGGGTCAATATATTATGCAACGTTTTGCAGTTGAGAGGGCAAGCTTTGGGTTGATTCAAGACTCTACAGCCTTACTAGCATTCAGGTTCTTAGGGCACTTTTTATTAAATCTTTTCATGACGGTTTACAGCAGTGCACACCAGTGGATATAGTTATTGGCATTATAGCACATTTCACCAACCATATGCTTGCGTGCACAAACTTTGTTGCTAAGTAATGTTTTAACAGCTTTGTGTACTGATGAGTCTTACTCCTTCACCATGACATTTGTGGCAGATTTTTCCTAGATAAAATCTTAACTTTCGTAGATGTAGATTATTTATAGCTTTCTCTAAAGCAAGAAACTGTTTCATTGACGTGTTTTAAAGTATAAACTTCCAAACACAGTCAAATAACTCAATAACAATATATCAATCTGTCATTAATAATTTAAAAAAGCACTTTGACTCATCAATGACTATATCTGCTTCTATATTGTATATTTGATGTAGCTCTTGTGCCATTGTTTTCACGAATATCTAAGCGTTACCATAGCCATACATCATTTGCAGAAACTTAACTTACTAACAATGTAGATTTCTCAGCCTCCTTATTGCAGTACTAGCAATCTTGCTACGCATTATAATCTATTAAACAAAATAGCAATAACATCGTGTACTTCAAAGCTTTTTTCGTCTGACACTCCTAACAGTACTCTATTGATAAATGTTCGAAATGAAAACAAACCAAAGAATAAACCCAGCTGTATTTTTGAAAGAGACAAACAGAATCTTAACAGTCTGAATGTCTTTTGTTTTCTATTTCTTGCAATATTCTTTTCTTTTACGGCAAACAAACATTTTAGTCTGTAAATAAGGATTGGTGCAAAAGTTTGTATGAGTTCAAAAGGTGTAAATATGATGAAAAATCACCAATTAAAAGGTATTTGAATCTTTTTGGTAGTAGTAAGGTCTGTTATGAGTTGCCTGTTTGTTGACCAGATCTTACATGCATGTTTTCTTTAATCCGAACTATAGAATACATAATTAGGGCCACCAAATTGTTTAAACACATAAAAACTTTTAAGAAAGGGCTTTATAAAATTCTATCATGTACAAGGCTGAAGAAATGATGGAATCAATTTTTGAGTAAAACATGACAAAATAGTTTTGAATGCAATAACAAAAAAAAGTAAAAATGCCAATTAATATTTTTTAAAAAAAAAATCAGCAAAATTTATATTTTGTGTTATCTTAACTGCAGCAAAATAATTATCTAAGGAGATAAAATGACTTCGCCTTTAATTTAATTATGCGATATTGAAGTAACCTTTAAATATATTGTAGAATGCAGTCCTATAATTGTTATTGTTGATTTTGAAGATTTATATTAGAAGTCATAAAATTTAAAGCCTGTAATTGTATTGGATATTTGACTTACCAAATACAGTGAATGCTCTTTACAGTAAATTTAGGTTGCTTTTTTATTCTATTTTTAAGTGCAATTGGTATCAGAATAAAATACAATCTATAGAACTTTTTTAATTTAAGGCTATTCTAAGGCTATATATTCAGCCCCCAAAAGAGAATCTTTTAACGACGCATCATCATTAATTCTGAGACCCTAATTCTTATAGGATCTTACTGTTACCATACTATATGACCTTCTTCGGAGGAAGGAGAAGTGGATATTACCGTTTCCATAATAACAGAAATTCATACGTCTCTAAATTTTTACTTGCCTACATACAATTTACTTACATAGTAGTGTCATGGCTAAATATTTTTTGCTTCCATATTTAATCAAGTAAAAGTATCAAACTTGAAGGGTGACGTCTGATCAGAGTTGCCCCATGTGGGGATACTAGTGATTTTGAAATAGGAATCTGATGAATTCGAGCAAGCACAGCTCATACATTCCCTTGGATTATATTCATAACTTACGATAAAAATAATAAAAAGAACGTCAAGGAAAGACTGTTAATAATAACAAGGCTGTTTGATTAACTAATATAAATATAAAGTGTGAGAGGGATTTGATCTCATTACGGGTAAAACGGTTTCGTATAAAGTGGACATTCCAACATGGGTTGGCAACGTTTGCCATCTGCAATGGTTAAATAAACGGAAATACATTTTCCACAGTGTTGTACTAAACAAAGCTATAGAAGGGGAAATTGAAACAAAATTTGATACACGGTTTAAGGAAACAAGCAAAGTTACATTAATCACAACAGATTATCAAAGTTAAAAGCTTTACATATAAGACTAATTAAAGCATAAATTAGGCCCGCGGATATTTCAACATACATAACTGCTATAGAACGTGGTTATATGCTTTGATATTAAGGTTTTAAATATTTCAAGATCTTTGACGTTGATTTTAAGAGTTTTTATTATAATTTTTTGTAAAGAATAAGTTTTATTGGAATTATAAGGTAAGGTAGTAAAGTGAAAAAGTTTTTGTCAGATGTAATTCTGATCGAAACTCTGAACGGTATACACGTTATTACATATCTTTTGATGTTGTAAAGGTAGGAAGAGTTACCTCAAGAGTTGTTATTAGCCGTAGAATAATATGCGAATCAAAAAACCCTATCGGAACCAATACTAAAGATGAGAATTGTTAACGATCCCTGCTAATCAACTTTAAACAGAATGTGCCTATTTTTTCTTAAGAAAAGAAGTTACAAATTGTTATACCTATTGTGAATAGAATTTGGCCTAATCTATATATTTGGGACAGTTGTGTTTGACTTTTTCAGCTACAAATTAGTTAAAAAGTTAGAAATCCAAATATGACGCCGTCGATAATTGCCCCTAATTAGTATTAATTACTGCTTAATTAGCATTATTACGTTTCAAACGTATTAAGAATCCAATTTTAGATCATTCTACCAAAATATGTAAAATCTATCATGTTTATCATCAAATCATGTCTTCGTTTGGCAGACGTAAATGTGTAAATCATCCTTATTTATTCTTCTATATTGATTGATGCTATACTATTAAGCGTTAGAGGGGCGGTAGAACATCATTCGTAAAACAAGCTTATAAAATCCAATTAGAGTTGACGGTGGCGACCAAGTGTCGTATGTTGTAACTGTGAAGTAATGCTACGTGAAATGCTTCGTGACCGGACAAAAGAAAAACGAAAGGAAATGCCATTTGGTGTTACCATGGTTTGGCCAGATCCGAAGGACTGCATTACTAACTTTTATTTCTGCCTTCTAAATACGAAGGGTATCGGCGACAAAAGCCACCGGAAGATCTTCTATTTCAATGTTCCCTGGCCATTCGACCTACTCCACAACCTGAGGAGCTCCCAGTTCCTGTTTTTTAAAGATTAGCCTCATCTGAACACGAGGGCTACATGGATCATTGCTCTTCTATCTCTTCCTAGGAGGTTTCATCTGATACCAACCAGTCACCAGTCCCTCGGTAGTTTAATCAAATGGAACTTAATGTTTTGGAGCGTGATTTTAGGGCTGCCGAAGAAGGAAGCAGAATTGCCAGCCTCCATACTACAAGTATAGAATCCATATTTTACTTCAAAAAGCAGCAACAGCATTTTCTTGACTTCTTTTCTGAAAACAAACAGTTTGTTTACTTCCACGATATTCTAGGTCTTCTTAAGAAGTTAAGTACTACCTCGTATATTATAACATAATGGCGAGTACTTCTGGACAGCTCAAAGCGCAGCCTGTACTGTTGTACAATGGAAATGTTTATTGACGACCACTCGGTCACTCAGTGAACTTGCGAGAACACAGTTGTGTTTGTAGGTAGGAGTTTATTGTTCTTGGTGGGGTTCCAGACCCCTTCCAAACTATGATTCTTTTTAAACAATAACATGTGGTTATACCTGTTTTTAAATACCATTTAGCCTTATTTATATATTCGGGACCGTTCTCTATGGTTTTTAGATACAAATTTGTAAAAAAGTTAGGAGTGGACATATGACGTCATCAAAATCGATAATTTTCCTCTAATTAATACTAATTAGCTCTTCATTACCAATTATGAGTGTGTATTGTAAATGTATTAAATACTTAGTTTTAGATAACTCTACGAAATATGTGTAAAATTCTTGAAAAACATCTCGAGTTATAGCCCTTTGAAACTGTTCACTATATATAGACAACTTTTTTGTCAGGGTCACATGACCAAACCACAGGGCGTGACGGTCAAATTTTTCTTACCGAAAGTTTGCCAGATAAAAGGTAGGAACAGTCAGAAAGTTTTAGCAACTCAGAAGAAAGCATTCAAAAGTTATAAAACAATATTCACAGCCGCGGGCCTTGTTTCCTTTCAGGTATTTAGTAAGTAAATGATTCTATAAAAATCAATGGAGACGACTATTTAAGCCTGAAAAAATCATATTACTTAAGGTTAGTTAAAAAGTGTGAATGTATTTACTTAGACTACTATATATACATTTCGTTTTTTCAGTTACTTACAGATCACTTGGTTATCTAAAACAAGTTGTTGTTGTGACAAGTTTCTTGCTTTTTCAGACACTATGTTGATGTGTCTGTTGTTCTGGTATTTTATATTTTAATATTCAAGACATCAGGCAATGAAAGGAAATAATTTAATATAAAAAATGATAAATCAAAATAACTCAATAAAATAAAGCAAAACAAACGAAACAAAGTTAATGGCAATTCGACAAAATAGGTCACGGTTTCTGATTTCTTTACCATATTAATCTGATTCAGTTTGTAAGAGAAAGTTGCTATACACCTGTTAACATAGATATCAAAATGTAGTGAGTATACAGATCATCTCATCATTTACTCCGTAACACACCCAATGATTCTACCATTTCTTTAAACATGTTAAGTTTTTCCTTCCAAAGTAAGCGAGACAAATTCAACAAATATAAAGATGAAAGACATCAGCCATATCTATTTCAGTTGTAAGAAGTCGTCAGTTATGCATATAACTTTGAATGAATCTACGCTTTCTTTCTGTTTACTGCCAACGGCCAAATGAATTAGGTACTTGCGGCAAGGACATTAAAACGAAGATTTGGTCGTCGTCAGTTAATTCGGCAAGGAGCGTGTAAGCTATTACCAGTTGTCGGTACAGTTTTCATTGTTTCATACAACCCGTTGCAGTGCGGCCGATTGGCTTGAGCAGCTGACTGTTAATCCAAGGGTTATTAGATTCAATATGTAATGACCTTGAGCATGATATAAACTATATTATGCTTTAATGCAAATGGAATGTGACTATGATGTCAAAAAAACCCAACAGGTACACGCCTTATGTAAGCGCCATATAGTTAACCTAACCATAGAGCTTTTTTGAAAATAAATTATTAACACTAGTCCTAAGCTCAATAAATGTAGTCTTAAATGCACCTTTCACTGTGCTTGGCATAGAAATAACATTAAATAAATACGCCTTGCGTAACTATAGGTCTTGTAAGGCTTTGGCTCCTCTTAAACTTTGGTAGCATAGATTTAAAAGTGTTTAATAATAGGTCTCTTATACAGAGACCAAGCACTTTGTGACTATATATCTTGTTTTTATATATATAAATAAGACATTATTGATCATTCTTGATGTATTTTGTACCTAACCAATATTACACGAGATCACTGCCACTATTCTATATCCCTGTTATTCAATCTATCACTGAAGCTTTGGAATCAGAAAATTAGGTTTATATTGTTTTCTTATTAGAGATATGCAAGCTATTCATGGGTATCAACTATCTTATTCATTTTTCATTTGCATCAATATTATCATATATGTAATCTTCATAAATTAGAAACGTAGAATCTCTTTTCCTGATGCCGAACAATGTGATACTCATAACCCATTTTCTGTCTCTTTCATACAAATTTGTCTGCCCACATTTTCAACATTAAGTATTTCAAATGAAGGAAACATTACAAAGGATGTATACTTACTCTGCAGGTAGCTGTTAGAATATTTGATTAGATGAGCATACATATATAAATATCATTATGAATAGATTAAATTCATTAACTATAGACTCTCCATATGGTTGCTTTTCTTTGTCAATCATGATTAAATACAAACTTCATCCATACTTCACATTGTACTTTCCATATTTTCCCCCAATAAGATATTCCTAAGGAACAAAGCTTTGTCAAACAGTTAACAATAACGGTGTGCAGTCTTTGCATAATCAACCGAGATCAAGCCTTAGATTACATTCTACTACTGGATTAAATTTATCTACAACTGAAGCATAGTTTGTTTTTACTAAAATTTATAAAACTTTGAATTAATTAAATTTTAATTTAAATGTTAGGTTACGAAACATATAATATTCTTTAAAGCGTCGTAACTAGACCAAGAGAGAAGAAGTAAACAAGATGTCTCTAAATTTGATTTAGATTTGTCTAATAGGGAAAGATGGCAAATGTTCCGCTTTCAAACGACTTGATGGCCATTCAAACGAACATCTTACTGAAAGAGAAATTTATGAGAATTTATGACAGCATTACAACCTGATCAAAACGATGATACGAAGGTTGTAAGCAACCGGTTTATGATAATGTCTCTCTTGCGTTTCGCTTTCTGGTATCCCGATGATCAAATATAAAATGGAGCAGGGGTGACATGGAAATTGGAAATTTAACAACAATATCTACCGATCATATAAATACGAAATATTCTTTGCCGGTTACGTTTTTAAGTTCAACTGTAGTAGAATTTTTTTGTTTTACTGTATTTCTTAAGTCTCGTAATGTTGAGTATTGATCCGCTGTGTGTAAAATAAATCATTAATCGGCATATTTGAGTAGTGAAGGCGTGACCTTGTGTCCAGTATATTTCACTCTTAGTTGTTGTGTTGAAGGTGAAGACGACAGATGTTCGAGGAAGAAGAGTCTATTGCTGTTATTTGAAATGATTAAGTCCTTTCTTTTCGTACCATTTATTTTCTCCATCATGACATAGCGCTCATTCACCACAGGAAACAGCATATTTGGCCATGTTTTAAATTATGTACCATAAAGTTAAGGATTTATATTGTTGTTAATAAGTTATTGCTATTCTTGTTATGCATATGTCATTTAGGCCACTATCGCAATCCTAATTGTAAGATACTTTTTCCTTCAA
>JAAAKM020001676.1:0-14333 GCA_010016025.2 Alatinidae sp. Z8VKAUB7J3 | reverse complement strand
AAAATACAGTTGGGTATACTCTTTCACACATTCCATTTCGGTCATTCTGACGTTAGTACTCTGAGGAGTGTCAGACAGAAAAGGCTTTTCAGTACAATATGTTTACGCTATTTCGTGCAATATCTTTGTTTCATACGTGTAATTTGCGTTTCCTTAAACTGATAGGGTCGTTCATTAACTGGATTGAAAAACCTTGGAAATACGTGCTACATGAATTCGGTAATACAGTGTTTGACAAACACGACACCTCTGGGTAGATACTTAAGCGATGGTCACTATCTAGATGATCTGAATCCAAGCAGTATCAACCGACGGCCAGGTATGGAAGTTGTTCTTTTAGTTTAAGGCACAAAACAAGAATAATGCGCGAAATAGTGAAAACATTGTGTACTGAAAAAATTGAATTGGAAAAAATTTCCTTTATGCTACGGCAATGGAAGACACGCACAAGGGTCATTGGAAAGATATAACCATGCCTAGTAATTGTGAATACTTGAAAAGCATAGCTTGGTCTAAAAACCAAAACCCAACTAGAGTTCATACCAATCTATGTACGTTTCGAAGGTTTACCAGAATTAAAGAAAAAAATAACAGAACATACAGAAAAAAATTGCTGGTGTTCAGGTAGCAGCACACAGTTACTAATCTTACCTCACTTATAAGACTATAAACAAAAGGTGTACAGCAATGTGGGATCACGAACTCCTTTTTTAAAGAAATTTTTTATGTTTAACCTTGAAAATGGATGACTGAAAGAAAAGAGGAACAAGATAACGCCACATTTCAACTTACAGGCAATCGATACCTAAGTTTCAATTGTTCTTATCAGCTTTTGACAAATTTAAGTTTCATCTTCGAGACAATTAGGAGACAAGTTCCTCTTCTCAGAGTACAATCGTCAGAAATAATCAAAATGAAGCGTATAACTGAAAATCTCTTCAGTACAGCATGTTTTTGCTATTTCGTGCAATATAAGGTAACGTGCACTGCATTATATAGCAACCTTTCTTTGCTAGGCACGTAAGAAGAAAGCTTACAACTGACATTTACGACGCTGCTCAGGCCCAGTGTTGCCAAGGTTTTTCTGATTCACTCGCAAGGGAGTTTAGACACATAGCAGCCAAAATGTTTTTTCGCCATCATAGCCACGTTCCCATTTTACATCACAGTACAGTCAAGTACAACAGAGTTCGTATCCTGTTCAAGGATATTATAGCAAGACGACACTGCTTCCAAGTTTAGGCAACTTTATATGAGCAGGTTGGGGGCAAAGGACCTGTTGTGTATAGTCGATCTATTTTGTAACTTGTTGTTGTGCATGATGACAAAAGATCTGCCTTTTCTGGTACCTTTCTTATCAAGCTCCGTTCACGCTGTCTTCCACACAGGTGAAATAACAAAGGAACTCGCTTTCCTCATCAAAGTACTCTGGTCGGGACAGTATCGCTCTGTTTCTCCAGTGGATCTCAAATTATCGGTTGGTAGATTCGCATCGCAATTCGCCGGTTCAAAACAGCAAGATGCACATGAATTTCTCATGTTCTACATGGATGGGATACACGAGGATGTTAATAAGGTAACTACCATAACAAGACTTTTGGAGGGTTTTACAACCTCGCAAGGGCATCAATGTTAATTTATTTAAGCCTTCTTTCCACTAGGTGGAACTTTGCGAGCGACCTGATTTTTCCGCCTCAACTGCAAGGCCACTCCATTCCATATACCCAACTTTAATCACTTTGCCAGTTTCTGTTTATCAGCTCCTTACCGTCCTTTTTTAGAGGGCTGTCCTACTCCTTAAAGCACAAATTCTGTAATTCAAAACAAATTTACTGAATGTTTTTGTAACGACAGCCATTTTGTATGTTACTGAACACAACCAGGAGCGGCTGGTAGGTAGTGTGCCTGTGTGCACGGTACACTCTTCTGCACAGTGGCGGTTGGTAGGTAGTGTGCAAGTGTGCCTAGCACAAAGTTCCATATCTGTCCTGCTTGTTGAGGGCTTTTAATCTTTTAGCATGATAAGTAGTCATCATTGTTAGCTCTGCCCTATCAGACTGGGCACGCCCAGTTCTGTCTTCACCCTCGGTTGCGCCCAGGATTGCATACACACAGTTTTTGACCACTAGCCGCCACTGAACACAACCATAGTGTGGAAAATAAAAAATGTGTAATAAAACGAAACCGCATCTTAATACAAACACACAGAAAAAATCAAAGCATTCGCGACTTTTCGCGACAGTTTATTCCCGCGACAGTTTCTTCCTTTAAAGTAGGTCTGAGCAGTTATATGACTGCATCCTTTCTGTTTTGTCTTCTTGTAGTCCTCTGGCGTTAGTCTGGTGGAAATTCTCCGTCATTTTGCGAGCGGAATAATGGTGTAAACAACGAAGTGATAATCATTTATCGGATCGTGTTTGTTTTTGTATTCCATATTTGAATAATTCGGGGTTTTTTTATACCATATTCTAATATTCATTTGCTTTAGATCCCATAATCGAAATTCGTTTGCTTTCTGTTAGATTATTGGAGCATTCGTTTCGCTTTCAGATACAAAGAAGGATTCAAATGAAGGAACAAAATAATGATGATCTGCCTGATGACGTAGCTGCTGGCAAGGCATGGGAAGAGTACCGCCGGAAGAATGATTCGATCATTGTAGACCTGTTTCAGGTATGTGACGGTAGCCGTTTTGGTTTTTGTAAAGAGTTGTGTCCCCCATGTTAATGTGTAAACCTAGTGGACATAGTTCGTGATTTGAACTTTTGGAAATTTATGCCCAAAAATTCTTCCAGGTAGGGGTTGGCCTTTAGATTTCTAGGTGGGGGTTATCTTTGTAGGTGGGGGTGATTTTTGTAGGTGGGGGCCGGACCCCTTGCAAACTATGCTGGATTGATGAAGAGTGTGTGAGGACGAAGGTTTCAACAGAGCCATGAGAGCTATAGTACTCACTGAAGAGGATGTCCAAAAAGGAGCAGTTGGGAGGAAATAGTTAAGGGTCACTGCCCTCACCTTAATGCAAAAAGGTTCTAGTAGGAGACGAGGTTTATACTGTATCAGGGTGATCTAAATAACAGTCATGCAACCGGAGGCCAGAACTAGAGGCCATTGAGTATATCGGCCAGCAGTTAGTTTTGTGTGTTGGAATAATTTAATAATATATGCACAAAACAGTCTTTAAGTATTAGAAATGCAATAGTTAACAATAAAAAACGAAAGCGTAAATCACATACTTCTAACCGTGTTTTTCATAAAACGATTGCAGCCACTAAATTCAATAGAACTGTGGAGATTTATCAAGAGGGTTAACGTGTATGTTATGCAGGAAGATAATCTGATATGAAGTTATTGCTATTTGTGACACAAACATGCCTCGGAAATGTTGTGTAATGAACTGTAATGAACACAAATGAATACGTGCTCCCCAGATGTGCTATGATGTAAGGTTACTGGAATTATAGTCATGTTGATACACAATGTATGTTTAGTGAATGGCCTCCAGTTCTTGCCTCCGGTTGCATGTTGTCCAGGCCTGTTATTTAGATCGCCCTGTCCTGTGAATTAAAAAGACCATGAATGCAACACGGCAAATATACTTATCAGGCATGACTCTGGTCAAGGAGTTTTGTTATGTAGGACTTTATGCCATCTGTGATCACATTACTCGATGTAGTCATTAAGTACGACCCACATCAATGTTTTAGCGTGTCATCAATTTAGCTTGTGTAATTTCGTCCTCGTCCAAATTTTGTTGTAACTTTTATCCTATTGTATTCCTTTGCTATAAATTGTTTCTCATGTATGTACAGGCGCGTAACAACGATGATTGGGGCCCCTAGGACACTTTCACTATGGGGGGGCCCGGGGCAAATTAGTGCAAAGCGAGGACCTCCGCTCGCATAGTGAGTGTTTTTACAGCTGTATAACCGTTGTAGGCATTGTGAGGCCTTCCATGGGGCTTCCGGAAAATTTCGCAATTTTGACTGTTACATAGCCCTGAAACCCCTATTTTGAGCCCTTTGTAGGGCGGTTTTACTCTGTTAAAACATACAGCTCTTAAGAGAAAGTATGTATTTTAAGACGTTAGATTCTTGTCGCTCTCCCGAAGATTTTTGATAAATATTAAAAATCGCATTCATGCCTTCACGACCAAAGTCTTATCAAATTTTTTTCAAATTTCGCATAAAGTAAAAAATTATATAGAAGTGCTGGGGGCCCCATTATATCACAATCTGTTCGGGGCCCCTAGGACGGGCACTACCTGAACCCCGCCTTTTACGCGCCTGTGTATGTATTCCTTACCGATGTAGATCGACTGACGAGAATTGGCGAAAGGCTCTTCGATCAAAATGAGTTGCCTGCGGAATTGTGTTTTCAAGACTTTATCCATGACTGCAATCACAGTGTCTTTATGATTTCTCTCTACTACAGGGTCAATTTCGTTCTACTGTTACGTGTCTAACTTGTGGAAAGAAATCCGTCACTTTCGATGCCTTTAATTGTTTGCCGGTGCAATTAACATCCAAAGGCACTTGCAATTTGGAGGTAAGTTAAACTTTAGTAGCCAAGTATACTTATTGTAATCAACTACAGATTTCTCCTGTTACCTGACTTTTTATAAATATATTAACTTCCCCTCAATTAAGGATCCTCTCTTTTAGTTTTCGTCTATTGTATTATATGTAACATAAACTATTGCCCGAAGACAAAAATGCTACGTAGTAGCTAAGTATTGGCAGGGGGGGTACCTGGGCCCTCACATGCGCATGGACGAGTACCCTCCGTGCATAAAGGCGCCTGACTGCGTTCATCGCCTACATCTGCGTTCATCGCCTTAATGCCAACTTGGTCTCACTCAGTATTAATCAGTTTGTCTCAGAGATCCAATTTTCAATTTCGGCCAATCCTGATAATAAGACCTGCAGACGTGCGCAGCAGTGGAGTGTCCGTGTTTTAAAATACAATATGCTCAAGTCTGTTCAACTCGCCTACTCTAATCCATTCTTTGTAATCGTGTGGTACGTTAGTGATCTCTTTGGGCTACAATTGTTAATATAATTTTTCTAATAAAAAGTTTCCCAAGCCAAGTCAACAGATCCCAAAACAGACTCGGCAATTGATTGAAAACCCATCATGTGCTGAAAACTATCAAGAGCGATTCGTTTAGGGTATTAGCCAAAGGCCAATCTTCTCTTCATCTTGCCGCTTTAGAAGCCGCATTTATCAAAATAAAGAAGCCGTTACTCTGTCGATAGAAAGAACTTGGTTACAAATTACACCTTTTTCAATAATACGAGTGGCAGAAAAGGTGTCGCTCTCATGACCGTTATTTTCTAGGGGGTGTTTTGGTCTTCTCGTTTCCCGTAAATTCATTGTAAAAGCTTTCTCACTTCACTCCATACGATTGCTTTCATCAGTGTATGGCAAAAACGTTTAGCAGAATGAATTCGTTACTCAACACGATATTTAATAAAATTTTATAGGAAGTTCTCCCCCCCCACCACCGCCCCTTCACTGTTTCAGAGCTACCACCGCCCTTGTCTGTCGTTTACAATCGTATTTCTTACTGTAAATCCTTAACACCGAATTCTTATTCATGTCTTTCTTTACTCGCAATACAGGATTGCATTCGGTCGTTTACTAGACCAGAAAGGATTGGAGGAAATGACAGCTGGTAGGAAAGCGTTTATCTTTTTTCTAATACAGTATATATCAGTTCATACATGCAGTACGTGTAAAGCCCGACTGTTGTTGCTGTTGTAAATGATGTTGTTGTTGTTAATGATGTCGTTCTTGTTAATGATGTTATTATTAATGTTTTCATTGTTGTTTATGATATTGTTTTTTGTTGGGTTTTTTGTTAGTGATGTTATTGTTAATTATGTTGTTGTTAGTGCTGATGAATCGCATAACAGTAGTGATTCTTATAGTCATGTTGTTGATGATAATGATGATGATGATGATGATGATGATAATGATGATGATGATGATGATGATGATGATGGTGGTGGTGGTGGTGGTGATGATAGTCTCGGTGGTAGTGATGCTGCTGCTGCTTATGGTGATAATGATGATGATGATGACGATGATGACGATGATGACGATGATGACGATGATGATAATGATAATGATAATGATAATGATAATGATAATAATGATGATGATGGTGACGACGACGATGATGATGGTGACGATAATGATGGTGATGATTATGATGGTGATCATGATGCTGCTGCTGCTGCTGATGATGATGATGATGGTGATGATTATGTTGATGGTGGTGGTTATGATGATGATGATAATGATAACGATAATGATAATGATGATGACGATAATGGTGATGATGATGATGTTGACCATGGTGGTGGTGATTCCACTATCGACGCCAATAATTCTGAAGATTATCAAGTTGCTGGGGATACAATATTACTACAGCATTTGATTGTTATAATTTTGAAATATTGCAGGAAGTGTTCAAAATGCAAGACATACCGAGAAGCAACGAAAACGATAGAAATATGGAAACTTCCACCCGTTCTCATCATACAATTAAAGAGGTACGATTACCATGTTTTCTCACTGTAAACTCCTCTATACTGTATCAGTAGAAGCTACACAATGCACTACCCTGTACTATGTGCCATAAATTACCGATTAAGCGCCCAGGACTCAAATAAGCGCCCATGCTCAAATAAGCGCCCAGTTTGGGAAAAATATTTCTCACAAGCGCCCAGGTCCAATAAGCGCCCAGGTCTGGACAGCGAAGACATGGATGCAGCAGTTCCGGTGTTTACGCTTTTAAATGATGATACGGAGGACGATAAAGATGTATTGATTGATTGATTGATTGATTGATTGATTGATTGATTGATTGATTGATTGATTGATTGATTGATTGATTGAACGTTATGTTTCAATCTATTCTATAGAAAGATCATATATGTTTAGTTATCCTTTTTCCTTTCCTTTATAAGCGCCCAGGTCCGAATAAGCACCCAGTCCTAGAAAGCGCTCACCCAAAAACCTTTTGTAAATAAGCGCCCAGGACGCTCAATTGGTCATTTACGGTAAACGTGAATGCGCAATACTATAGTATACCAAAGAGACTCAATATGGGCAAAAGTATTCATGTAATTTTTACTTTCCTTACGTACTGTATAAACGGATCTCGTATTTTGTCAAATAGTTTCCTTGAGAATGCCGTCAAGATGGCTCTGAAACGTCGGAAAGAAATTTTTACGTTAATGTTTGCTTGCTTGTGTTACAGTAAATCTCTAGTAAACCCATCTTTAGTGTTTTAAAGGTAAAGGTTATGTGCCCAGACTCTTTATGACATCATACCATTGTCTATTTACTTTCTCGTGTGACAGTAAATCTCCAGTAAATCCATCTTAGCGTTGTAAAAAGTAACGGTTATGTGCCCAGACTGTTTATGACATCACACTTCTTGTCTGTTTACTTGCTTGTGCGACAGTAAATCTCTAGTAAATCCATCTTTAGCGTTTTAAAAGGTAAAGGTTATGTGCCCAGACTCTTTATGACATTATACTTCTTATCTATTTACTTGCTTGTGTGACAGTAAGTCTCTAGTAAACCCATAATTAGCGTTTTAAAGGTAAAGGTTATGTGCCCAGACTCATTATGACATAATACCTCTCGTTCCCAGGTTTTCATACGATGGAATGTGGCATAACAAATTGCAAACGACCGTCCACTTTCCTGTTGGCGATTTTAATATGAGAAGACACGTCATTGGCACGGAAACGGAGTACACGCAATTCAAGCTCTATGGAGTGGTCAACCATTATGGAAGCTTCGAATGTGGGCATTACACGTCTTATTGTGAGAACGCACATTATGGAAAATGGTTTTGCTATGATGACAATTCCGTCAGAGATATCGATCGAGGCAGTGTTAAGGTAAGGGCTTGATTAATTTCTTCGTGTTGGTATTTGTATAGTGGTGACTCCGCTTGACAAGGCAAACTAACACAAAGTCTTCTTGGCTTAATAACCGGCCTGGCTCAATAACCAGGGAGGGTTAATAACCAGCCTGGCTTGATAATCTACGTGACTTCATAAGCGGCATGGTTGAATAACTATCGTGGCTTTATAACTGGCGTTTTTAATAACCGGTGTGGCTTAATAACTGGGCTGGCTGAATAACTGGCGTTTCTTAGCAACCGGCCTGGCTTAATAAATGGCGTGGCCTTATAACCGGCGAGGCTTAATACCCGGTGTCTGCTAAATGTATTTGTTAAACTTTAAGCAAAATTGTGTCTTTACATAATCTTTGAACATTGATGGATATCGTATCCTTGATGATGAGAGGTCAGTTCTTGTATACTGAGTATTTTGCCCTTCGCAATTTTGAAACTTTGTATGTCTGTCCAGGGCCTATTGTACATTATGTAAATTATAAGAGAAATGGAAATCCTTATGAATGTTTCAGTGATTATAACATTTATTAAATACACTCTTGTAAAAGCCCTTCCGTTGTTCTTCCTAATTTAAAGGAAGGAACTGTCGCGGGAAGAAACTGTCGCGAAAAGTCGCGAATGCTTTGATGTTTTTTGTGTTAACTGTCGCGGGAATTAACTGTCGCGAACGCTGGAAAATTTAATTGTCGCGGGAATTAACTGTCGCCAATTGCTGTACGAGTAAATTTTTTGGTGTCTTCTCTCCGCAAATGCCGAACCTTAAACAAAACCAAATAATAAATTCTCGAATATTAAAAGTATGTTATATCACTGATACTTCAAATGGGAAAATTTACACACAATTTTTAAAAAATTAAAAATTGTGTTGAATTTTTCTGATAAAATTTAGAAGTCGCGGAAATTAACTGTCGCGAATGGGCCAAAAACAAACTGTCGCGGGAAGAAACTGTCGCGAAAGTCGCGAGATTTCTCTCGCGACAGTTTCTCCCCGCGACAGTTTCTTCCTTTAAAGTACGGAAAATGCAATGAAAATAATACCCTGTACTTAAACGAATAAAATTACTACGTAGCGAGTTTGATACGCCTGGTCCCTTTCCACTGTAAATATTAGCTGACAAGCCTACCATTTTTTCAATACCATTAATTCTGAAAGCTAAGAGATCAAGATAGTCTAGGTGTTATTTCTGTCCATAATAAAATTATCATCTCTTATTGGGAATTTGATACCGACTCCAAATGTACCATTTTGTAAAATTAAATAGCTGACTTAGGCTATTTTACCACTTTGACATTAGATTGACCGCAACCTATTAACGGAAGAAAGAATTGTGTATTCTAACCTGCTGATTCTCTCCAGTCACGTAAGCAGAAGAAGTAAACCATCGCAGAGCCCTTGAAATTTGCGAGATCTTCCAACACTTTCTCCCTTCTCTGGAAGTCAGCTGTTAGACATTAGAGTAATCAAATTAAAATAATAAGATCAGTTTGCAAATGTAACTTTAATTTGAATTTTTATACATTTAGTAGCAAAGTGTTCTCAGATGTAAATCATGATTAACTCCTAAAACAGGAGTGCACCTACATAAACACACGAAAACATAAAAAATACTGCATCATTAAGACCAAGTATACTATGGTAATTAGTAGGCCTAATAGGAAGGCTAGGGTCGGCAATAAGAGGTTGTTAGCAGAATTTACTCAATACTGGGACACAATCTCTTCACATCAAAATTCATTTTAAACGGGGTTGCAAAACATTGCTACACTGTATGATGACTTTCATGAGAGCACTTGATTTCTGGTGGTAAATAAATTAGGAGTTCTTAAACTTTAACAACCTTTCTTGAACAAATCCTTAAATTAAACGTAAAATCTTATCTTTGGCATTTCTCTGTTGTTGTGGCAACAAACTACACTAATTTAAGTGCTGCTATACTGCAGATGTCTTCCTTTTTAAGGTGCTTTTATATGAAGTTTTATCTGGTAGTAGTAAACAAAATTATTGATGAAAGTCGCTAAATGTCTTGTCTTAGAAAATTGTTAATTGAAGGTCCCCACTTTCCAAAGATTACTACGCCCTCATGTCAAAATACATTTTCTTCTTTTCTAGGTAACATTGAAAGTATCCACAATCTGGCATTGGTTGGGTTATCGGTGGAGATATTTTAGTGTAACATCTCCCTTTTGCCAATAAACCTAAATAAATATGAAACCTGGTCTACATTGACTGTTCAAACTAATGGTAAACTCAGCCGAGTTTTTTCTTATAAGAATTCAGTCTATCTGACTGGATCAAGGAAGTTTTCAACCAGATAACTACCAAATACTGGATAATAATCAATATATTGCCAGACAACCACCAAGGATGTAAGCTTTGCTCCTAGGTGCAATTATCCTAAATTGTGTGACAGAAGAAACATTGTATATATGAGACATTACTTTAAAAAAAACACATAACAACAAAACAGCATTATTAGATACTCTCAAACAACAAGTGTAGCAGTCATACTTTACTTGAAAGGTATTCTAACTGAAGACGACAGTAATCTGAATTAATCATAGCTATCAAAATACAAATTTAAAACAGTACTTACTATTAATTGAAAATGCCAGTGGAAATATAAGGGGTGATACAAACAGTGTTGGATGTATATCAAATCTAATACCTAAGAGAGAGGTTTAAAAAGTGAATGGAAAGTGACAGAGTAAAACCTGCAATATTTGATTAACTCTTTTTATCGTTGTACCAAAAATTAAAAAAACAACAACATGTCACAGTAACACATCAAGCAAAACCAAGTATAAAAATTAAGCTTGAAAAATTTACTACTGTTATTCTCACTTTAAAAATTCCCGTACCAAGTAAATGCAATAAGGATATATTTTCAAGCAATGTATATTAAGGCATTTCCACTGGATCAAAGATTGTATGTTGCCTGCATCATCTTCACCATTGTCATCATTGTCATTATCATCATCATCACAGCATCCTCCGGGTTTGGTTCCCCCCACTTGTCACCTATTGCCCCCATTTGGCCTTCTCCCTCCATCTTACTACATCAAGGTTCCCCCCCATCAGAACTAAAATTACTGATACCTCCTACAGTAGATGTATACGTATAGCAGTCGGAAAAACAATGCAGAATGTGGAACCTAATATAACTGCGCTAATTTGATCTAATCATCTTTAAATTACATGTTAGAGTAATACACATATACTGCAATATATACTACAATATGTACATACATGTAACACAAAATTCTGGCTGCTCAGTGCCATCTCTCGAAATCTTATAGATGCAGTTTTGAGCTTAGAGAAGGTGTTGGAGAAGTTTAAGAATATGTAGACAGTAAAGCACTGTAAGTCATAAAGGCCCATGGCACGGCATATTTGGAGGGTAGGGGCCATCAGAGTTATGGAAAAGGCCAGTGTTTGGTCAGTTCAAGGCATAAATTGCAAGATATAATACACAGTAGGAGCAACAGAAATTTGCACTTAAAATAGAGCTACTTGAGAGATCTGCATTGAGAAAGAGAAGAGAACATTGGTACAGCAATTTAAGCAGGCTGTAAAAAAATGTACACAGAAAAAAAAGTTAGGATTGGTGATGCATATAGATCTATAAGTATGTTTAATGGGCAAAAATATAGAATATACCAAAAGAAACCCCAATGCACCTTAATGGTTGACCTTAAGTGACGAAATGCTAATTTTTGCTTTTTTGAGATCAGGAAGTTGAGAGATGTTAACTACAAATATTAAACATGTGAAATGCTTTTAAAGGAAATCAACTCAAATACAATCACATATTTAGGAAAACGAGATGTACATCATTTGGAAGATTGAAGTGAGACAAGAAAAGTATCATGCATTTTTGGCATAATCATTTGTTAACTTTAAAAACCACACTGTGGTATCATTTCTCAACTTAGTGTTTCAATGAGGCATCACCATAGTTGCTGCCAAAGACAAATTTTTGCAAATTGGCAGTTCTACATGGCCAGAACATATAACTCCTCTCCTGTTTGTCAAATAAATACATTCCCCCTGCATCTGCCTTCCCACCACCATTTCAGCTCCAAATTTGTGCCCTACCCCTCAGATGAAAATGTTATCCCCCTTGAACTTCCAGGGCAGGGGGAGGATGCTATGATAATCATCACCATAACAATCACCATCATAATGTGAAGTGAGGGCCCTTTAGGAAAAATAAGGCAAAATGGATTTGGGTAGTGGAGTGTCTATTTTAAGAGAAAGTTTCTAAATGGAAACAGACAGCTCATGAATGGTATTATGGTATTAAGAGAACATCGGAAACTAAGTGCACTGGGGAGGATTGCACCTCCTTACCTAAAATAAAAGACTGTCTGGTATTTTGAAATTAAAATCATGAAACATACCTGTGTACTGACATACAAATGTTATTCCACCTTGAATATAACAGAGAAAGCATCAATTAGTATTGATGGTTATCTGATGGCTACAATATACAAGTATAAGTATAACATAAATAAAAAATGTATTAGTGCCCCTGCAAATCAAGGATGTTACATTTGTAGAAAGTCAACATAGCACTGACACAGATCTATTCAAGAGTGGTAACTGCTAGCAAGTTGTACAGTCAGTATCTTGAAGAATTAGCTCATCTCAGTCAGAAAAAAGATCAAGTGATTAAACTTTCAACTAAACAGATCTTCAAATATTCAAGGCGTCAAAACCAGATACATAACTTAGTATATACTTGGTTTATACTTTTTCGTAGTTTAGTAAACTGCTGAAGTTATGTTTACCAATATCTAGATTGAAAAAACTAAAAGGTGGCATGATGTGGACATGCAAACTAATGAACTCTTTGGTCTCTTTCTTCTTCAAATTTGGACCTGCACTGGATAAAAAATTGGGAGATATCTCTGCGTCTATCCCCTGAAATAAGTTACATGTTTTATAATAATTTTTTTAAAAAGGTGGCACATATCATTACCCTCTTTTTCAAAACAGTGGAAGATAGCTAGGATTTCACAAACAATGAAAATTTTCCTGTCCATGGAATGAATCAAATAACCAAATGCATTACTTATACCTGATCAACTATACAAATGCCTACATTGCTTGAATGAGTATGTATTTTTCATAGCCAATAGATCTGGTCTTATACTCTTACCACACTTTATCATGCAGCATTAGTGACATCACAGCCTTAAAAGCAGTAGACTGTATATAGTATTCTATAGTGGCACACATGCTACAAATATTTGCTACAGCAATGATCAGTTTTGAAATTTTATGTAACCTCACATTTTCAAAGAAAGAAACCTGAGATCTGCCAAAAAAATTCTACATTTAAGTTATAGAGAAAAAAAGGACAACAAATCACAAATCATGTACATATGCATATACCTAATTACAACCATGCCAATCTACCACACCCTCATTTCATGATCTCTTAATTTTTTAGCATTATAAATACATATTTCTAAGAAAGCTGCAGTTTTATGAAACAAACTAGCAAGATACTACTGTTTATCTTGTTGAAGTCCCAATTTGATATGGCATCTTTGGCCTTAAAAAGTTTGAGACTGGGGAGTACTGTCCACACAACATCTCAAAACTACTAAAGCTATGGCTGTATAACTTGGTGGAGACATATAACTGGTCTTAAATGATTAAATGAGTTTTTTACCCATGGTTATGTGACACTATCACAATGTAATTATTGAGTAATGTTTTTATTTTGGGGGGAACTGGGTATGGTGATTTTTATCAATGTCTGAGAGTTAGAAAGATTGTTTTTCACAAAAATATTTACTGAAAGTTATTTTCAGTTATTTCAAAAGAAACTTGAGGAAAAAAGATTACATTCCATTATATGAATTTATGTTATTAATAGTGATGATGTCATATTTCTGAAATAATAGCATCATAATTCCTTAATGAACTACTACCAGGAAGTTTCCTCTAAGAGAAAGCTGTATATATGTATATTCTTTATTCCCAATGGTGATTGTCAGTCACGTGACATCAACAATTCCGCCATGTTGGAGTACAACCGCTGCTACCGAGTCACACTTGTTAAAAGGTTAACAGTTACTCTTATCGATCGCTCTTCAAGGTCAATTATGCTGGTTATACGCATTTTCGGATCTTAGTATCTTATGTCGTTTCAATATACTTTTTTCCAAATATAACTTTTGAATTTTCTGGCAAAAGTAATTAACTTATTAGTTAGTTATCCTGATAAAAGATGGTCAACTTCTGTGTTGTACACAAGTTATAATAGTGCAAACGGAGAGAGGACTAAATGGTTTTCGTTCACCACAAGTAATTGAACATCAAGGGGAAGACCCAAGAAAGCTGTCTGAGGAAAGGAGGGCACTATGGATATCGAGAATTAGT
>JAAAKM020001675.1:1598-14333 GCA_010016025.2 Alatinidae sp. Z8VKAUB7J3 | reverse complement strand
GAAAACTTTGGAGATCGTTAGTTATTTTAGTAAATACATTTGATTCTATTTTTTGACTGACTTTCTTCTTATTTTTCAAAATACTTGAACTTAGATATCGCCCCGTAAACAACATATCTTACTTACCATTTTTGGCTGATGTAGAATACGCCCCTTCCCTCGAATAAGCGCCCACCTTAAAATATTTTTTGCAAAATAAGCCCCCGGGGCCTAATCAAGGACTTACGGTATGTCAACTATAGACACCTGTGACACCCTGGGCGATGCCCGGAGAATGAGAGTTTGTACAAACACTGATATGCCACTCAAATAAGTAATGTTTGTTATAGTAACAGATTAACTAAAAGGTTCAGCGAATATTTTGAATGGTTTGCACTAACGACAGCAAACGACAAAAGCTGTCTATTATTTTCAACCTGAACTGTAAAAAAATTTTGACTTTTCAAATGGAACTCAGTTCAATCAAGTATACTATATTTGGGATATCTAAGGCATGTGGAAGCAATACATCACTAGATTAACAAACAATGGATTCAAATACAATATTTGATCAACAGAAAATTGTAAAAATAATGTCTACTAACTCAAAAATTAATTTAAAAGATCCCAAAATACCGTTTATAGCATCAAGAAAGTTCTACCATTTATGTAAAATCTAGTAAATATGCAAATCTATACATTTGTTTAGTTTTATTGGAGCAGTCAAACACTAGTATGTTTCATTTTCAGTAATCAGTTTATATGAGGAAGGTTACATATACTGAGTCAAAGAAGTAAAAGCAAAACCGCAAAGGCTCTCCTGCTGAAGTCACCCTGCTGCCATGTCCATTTACAAAGAAAATTAGGTAAGGTAAATCTATGCCTAAGTCAACTAAAGCACTCACGAATCAACCTTCTTTTCCGAAGGGTGATGGATAAATGCCTCTTATCTACGAATATTTTCACATGCAAAAACATCAGGTGTTTATGTGCTGACAGCTGCTCTTCCCATTAGTTTATTAATCACGAAGTAAACAACAACAAGGTGTGGATTGATAAAACGATAGACAGCAGAGATTAGAATCAAGTCGTCTGGAGTCACTGAACAGAAAATTCTGACAGCAATTTATTCCCGTCGCACGGAAAGACCACACCTTTATCAAAAATTCTATTAAGGCTGAGTTTTAGGGTGTAATGACGAAATTTGGAAGGTAGACTTCAAACATGTTTTCTGGAGATAGTGCATAGCTAGAAGCTCTTACTGCTTCAAGGAACGAGATTTTGTAAAACGTGTAGATTCAACTGACAGTAACAGTGTTGAACGAGGATAATAGATTGTATCAACAAGTAAAGAAATGTTTAAGTCAGAACCACAGGTTATCCTCTGTTGGTGACATTAATTGAAATTTAAACTACTCGAATGATTTACAGAAACAAAACTGGAATCCTTTCATTATCTCTGTTCTGTCTTTAGCGGGACTGAATTGTTAATTAGTGTGAAGAATGCGTCCATCAATTTATTATGCTCCTAGGTTAAGTATAACTGCCTCCTACGCAGCAAAATCTCCTACAATACTCTTGAGTTTAATTCTGATACCAAATTCCTAAGCCTGACAACTCTGACAAAGAAGAGCAAATATAATGTTTCAGAGTATCAACCCATTGAACTGATCATGGAATTTTTCCATTTGGGAGGAGGGAAGACAAGGGACGAAAGTTGTCAAGGAGCCAACTTTCTTTAATTTCCTTTCGGATAAAGTTTTATGAACATTGCTCTTATAAATATATCATAATATATCAAGTAGATAGATATCATTGGTTTTATTAGTCAGATTGTAGTTATGTCCACACATGAAAAATAGGAAACGTAGTCACTGTGAAAAACATTAGTTTGTTGAAAGTAAAGATAGGAAGTTCATAACGAGGATAATTGTGTAAGCATTTTGAGACAATCAGCTGTAAAATTTTATGGGCCTTTCATTGTGTCACATGTGACTTGACGCTCTGCCATGTTAATTATGACCGTGTAGGGTTCTTCATACTATGAGCCTGTTATTCTAGTGTGTGTGTGTGTGTGTGTGTGTGTGTGTGCTGATCAGCTGAGACAATGATTCTAACTAATGCCCGGTACGTTGTTCAAATGTGGACACTCCGAAAGGGGTGTTAATAAAATTGGGAATCTTTTTCTGTTTAATTTTTCTCTTCCACTACACAAATTGAAGCAACCTTACAAAACAGTAGCTGTCATCAATAAATACTACTAACCATCGCGAGTATCGATAAAGACACATTTTTACATATATATGAAAGTACATAAACATCGACTGAAAATTCGATTACAGTAACTCAATTTCTTTTAGAATCCTCTAAGACATCAAATTCTGTGTTTGTTCCTGTGTGCAAGAATCGCTGAATTAAAATGGATCTGCTGAATAATTGATATATAAAATGTGTTGCTTAACTAAGCAGAATTTAATAGGAGTTCTAATTACCCATAGCAGAAGCGGTGATAATTGGAGGCGTGTTAAATAGAAGGGACCGTTTATTTCCATTAGAGACCCTGGAAGAACGTATTAATTAAAGAGGGTGTTTAAAAGAGAGATAATTCATTCTAATAGTTACTGTACTCTGTTTGTGAAACTAGTGTGATTCTGGGTGGAACGAGGGCTTTCATTATGTTTGTAGGAATACAGAGCAAGAAAAGTATCAATTGTGATTAAGGTCTCTCTAAGAGGCAAATGTTAATGACATATAATAATAATTGAATTTGCTGTTAGGAGTTATGCTACATAACATTTGAAAATAATCTCCCTGTTGAGTACCACAATATATCAGAAAATAATGAATAAGTAATTCATGGCATTAAACAATACTATCACATTAAGTCAGGGCATTAACATTAAATGAACGGAAGTTGGAGGGATTCTTTGTCTTATACTTTCCTTTGCTCGCTCCCCATCTTTTAATTTGAATTCCTTACTCTTTAAACTCAAATGTGCTGATCTCCTGCATTTCGTGTCAGGTGTTGGAATGTCTGTTACATAAGCCTTAATCAATAAAATCAATCCATCTTTCAAAGGGAGCAATTAAGTTAACAGAATGGCATCAATTCATGAAGTCACTTGCAAGCATAATGGCTGCGTCAGTCAACTGCTGCCAGCCGAGGTAAAGTGCCATTTTAACAAGTAACTCAAAAGAGGGCATTTGAACAAGGAAAGGGGAAAACTAATCCCAAGATTCTTGGGTCACATCATGTATCCCTTAGATATTCAAAACATTCAGAACATTTGTACAGGTCTCTTGCATTTCCATTCCACTTATCTTGGACTCAAACATTCACATCCCACAGGGGGCCTTGGTGCATCAAATGTTCGTGCACAATTGTCATCTCGATAGAATGGTCTATCATCTTAAGAAACCCTTTGAACCTATTGCTTTGCACAGTTAGACTTGATGTCACAGCGATAAGACTGCTGCTATCTCGCAAAAAATGCCTATTCTTTTGTCAAAGGGACTTTGCTAATTGTAAGAGAATTTGTAGAAATGAGGATGGTTGAATTCAACAGTGAATGGTGCACGTGCTAAGGAATTTGTACTTTGTGAATGGATTAACGGTTATCTAGAGTCGTTGAGCAATCCTCCTGATATAGTAGAATTTTATATCGAATAGAAATCAAAGGAAAACCCTAGAAGACCTTTTTAATCGAAAAAGTGACTGGTGCGCATAAAAAAATAATAATGACTTGGTAATACTTTCTGAACTTCTCTATGCTTCAAAATTTTAATCTAGTTAGAGATTGAAACTGAAATATGAACATTTAACTTTGACGATTTAAAACCCCTAGTTTTCTTAATCCATCCCAGTTAGAATTGGCTGCGTAGCGAAACAAAAAGTGAAACGAGTTGTTAAGAGCCAGTGCAAGTGATGGGAAAGGTTGCCTTACGATACGTGGGAGGTTGTATTACGTAACTTGTAAGATAACGGAACGTAGTGACAGAGGGCGTAGGTTTAGTTCGATCACCAAATTTGACGATGATAATTTTTAAGGGAGCAATGGAAAATCACCGCCAGCAGAGTACTGCCCAATAAAAAAGCAATTTTCAATTTGTCAAACCCCTTTTTATATTGATATTGCACTCAAAGGCATTCAAAAAGGTTAAAGTCAAGATAGCAAAAATGATGATTGTAACTAGTATTAAATAGTAAATTACGCAAACATTCTGTTAAAGGTATAATACTCATGGACATTAAAAGTTTTTCGTAAAACATAATTATCTCTCTAACACGTAACAGACTTAAAATGCAATGTGTTAATACAAGCCTTGAAAACTTACCAGTGGAGTGTTGTTTGATAAAAAGGGACGCACGAATGCAACAATGTCACAGTCGACATAACACTTACACGAACATATTGGCTGGGAGAATGATGTATGTATTCAAAGAAAGTACACTAATGCCACGGAGTCAAGCTAATGCACCACACTGTCTTATTACAATGTTTACTTTATATACTCAGTGATCCACTGGAACCATATTATAAAGTCAAGGGTGTTGCTGTCCTTTTTCAAATTCTCTTTTAACGAAAGCAGCATAAAATTATCTCTGTGTCATCTTTCACTTGATAACTCACTCTTTCCAAGAAAGTAAGTCTACACTATTGCTCTAGTAAAAACGAAGCGAGTATTACTTTCCTCGTTTTATTCTAACCCTCTTCTCAATCAGCTCCTTTTCCCAATGTAGATGCATCAATGGTTCTTTCAAAACACAGACAAGCTTCTATCACATTCTATAATAACCTCTAACCAAATAGTCAACCATTTAAGTTACACAGTCACGCCTTGCTTGCATTGTCATAGATTCGTGATCCACCCGTTGTGAACATCAAGTGTTCTGATAGTCTTGGCATGTTCCTTCCCTTTTTCCTAATCGTAGAATGGAAAAGAGTTTTAAATTATCAAACCTGAATTACGCCGTGATGAATTGCAAGATGATAAGTAGGCCAAACTGTACAAAAACTAGCGTTTTTATATAATATATATAAATTTTGTATATTTTGTATTATTTCAACATGTAAATTCAAATGTTATAGAGATTAGTAGAGGGAAATTTGGAAACTTGAAGAAATTAGTACAGAAAATAAAGCAAGACGTCATCGACATTCAACCGTGATGTCCACAGCATCATTGGACAACGTAGCTCGGCTAGTTGGTCTAAAGATCTTACATAGTGACACAGATACTATTTCAGTGATTCATAAATACTGTTTATGGTTAGTCTGTACGTCTATGACTGCGTTGAATGGACACCTCCCTACCTGCTGCTCTCGTGTTACCAAATATTTTGAAAAAACCTTAATGGTATCTTTTGAGTACGAAATATTTTCAGACGAGTTAATGATTTTACTAAGATGACCATGATTGTATGATACTACCATTTTAAAATGATTCTGCTGCCCCCTAGCTAGGGTAATAGAGAGAAACTATGCAGTATTTAGTATTTAGTATTCTACTTCAGCATACGCACGTACAGGTCTTGTAATGTGCATGGAATAACAATGCACTATCTATTAAACGAATCATTCTTTTGCATGGACTTCTCATCTTCCGAATTATTTCCATGCGGGAATGCAATACCATGTAATTTTCATCTCAGCGTCGAAACCACACGTTTTCGAGTATTGGTCACAGTAGGAAGCCATCTTGACACAAGCATTCTTTAAGATAAACCCAACAACATATACCTTGGCATCTTAACCATTGACATCCAAACTTTCTCTCGAAGCAATGAGATAGAATGGAGAGCGTGGTTTGCAGAAGATGGTAATTGATATATGCGCATAGTTTACTCGATGGTCAGAAGTGTGAAGTGTTATCAATGGAAAGATTTGCTGATTGATATTATCAACGACAAAATGGCTGAAGATTCCATGATTTCATACAAACGCATCTTTGCTCCAAAATACCAGAAGTTCATTTTCTCTTACGCATTTTAATTTACTGTCAAATCCTTCAATAGTGGAACAGCTACATCCTTCATCTCTCTACCCAGACTCCCTTTCAGTTGGTTGATTCTAAAATACCCCTGTTGCCTATTTTGTTTGGATAATCCACTCATCATTTGGATCCTCAGAGTGTTTTTCATGTGAACAGTAGGATATCTGAAATAACGGTGTAGATATCCTTTCAAATCTGAATTAAAACAATTGAGGAATTATAAACTCATTACAACCATTTTTCTCTGGTTTTCTGTTACAGGAGAGAAAACAGTTGTGGGCAATCTGTGGCCTAATTATAATGCACGGGAAACAACTCTACTATAATCTTAAAAGAAGAACTAGTAATACGTCCAAATTTCATCAGACAAAAATGGAAATCCTTGCAATGGAGGTATGGTAACAAACCCGTATTTGTGTTTTGCTCATGCGTGTCTGACTGGCAGATATGCTTGAAAAGTTCATGATGACTAGCAGCGTGGGAATGACATTGGTCTGCAACGAAAGCAATTCTTTTTGCGCCTTTTCTAATTAACTTACCATTTAATATACTTTTCTTCCCTTTTAATTAACTTAAAGTATGACCTCCTTTTGTGTTTTAATTAACCTTATAGAGAAAATCGGGACTTTTAATTGAAAATGCCGAGATATGTTAGGTAAGATAAGGCTATCAACACATAAGTTGAGGATACACTGCGATCAGGAGGATTGGAATCGTGGTCTATTTTCAGCAATAGACACCTACAAACAACAACAATGATATTTACAATTAAGAAATATTAGAATGTAGTAACAGTTTTGAAATGTACCACTTCTCACAATTTCAGAGAATTATTTATCTGAAGAGTGAACATTCTTCTCGATAGATCATAATTTGTTTCACTGACTTTTAAATTGCGAAGATACCAAATGGCGCTAGAGTAGAAAATATGAAACAATCCACAAATAAGGGCGCTACCTGATTAATCCTTTGTGAGTATTTGTTATCATACATCATGCAATAATGAGTACTTCTAACAATTATAGTTACCAAGCATCATCGACATGGACTTTGTTAACATCAAAGTGCACCTAGCTCAGTTGGTAGAGCGCACGCTGCTAAAGCGTGGGTCACGGGTTCGATACCCTAGGGTGACATATTTTCTGTCTCTAGTGTTCTTTTCAAAATGAATGTTACAGTGATAGCGTGCCAGTGCTGTGTAGATGAAGAGCATGTTAGTTTCTGCTTTCCTGTCAACATTTGGTAATAAAGTTCACACTATGGTCATTTAAAATTATCACTTCACTTAACATAGAAACAGTATGAACCTTTCAGTAGCAAAATCACATCATGCAAAAGAGTGATAAGAAATTGTGAGAAAAGGCAGAGGAGATATTCATTATACTTGCAAAATAAATTTATTTATAGACGAAACAATAATTTGGTACGTTATCGTATTATGTAAAGAAGATATAAGGAGGCAGAGTTTTGCAGTTATCTCCTGTGCGCCAGTCCAATGAATTCTAACTTAATCCCAAACATGAAAATCAAATCAAATTATAGAGGTTTTACTAATACATCAGATAAGCATAGTTAGAAACAAACAACAGATACATATCTATTTTTGTCTTACGAATAAGAAACTGCCATCTCCTACGACTGCAAATACTGGACATAACACCATAAAATTGAGCAACAAATTTAAGTTTAAATAGCCTACCGACTAGCGGTTTTAGGGTGGGATCATCCAAACTAAACGTCAGTCACCACAATATTACTAAGCAAGACAATTGTGGTATTATATGGTAAACAGGTCAAAGGAGAAGGTCAAAGGTAATCAGGTTGTATAGATCAAGATAGAGTGCTTTGTTTATCAACAGTTGATATTTTGAAACGTTTTTAATCAATCGATCTGTCAGTTTCTTTCAAGCTAATGTTTTTGTTTGTTTTTATACTATAATGTGCTGTCAATTGTTGATTTCTGGAATCTTTATGTGGTGAAAGTGCGTGGGATTGTCATTTACCAGCTATCTCAGTTCTGCATTGTGTATTATCAAGTCTTCTTATTGACAAGGTAGATTCCGTCGTCATGAGTAAGTGAAAGACCGACAAGGAAATTATTAGACTGACAACGTTTTGTCTTATTTCAAGTTCAAGTGACAGCAGGCCTGTCGAACCCTTGTAATAAACGAAATGTTGGCAATATAATAGTTAACTTTCTGGCGTTTCACTAATAACCTGCTGGTGTTATATTCATAGTAATATTTACAATTTATTTTCATGTCCGTAAGATATCGCGGTCTTTTCACGAACAATCACGGTCCATCACTTTAAAACATAATTGACTCGGGATATCATAAGACAACAATATAATAACTATTTTAAAAAAGCCTCGTTTTTAAACTCTGTGCATTGTTACAAATGTGCTTATCAAAGTAGGTAAGGGAATCGTAAATGAGCATTTTAAAAGGATATAAGCCTAAATATATATTTTCTGGTAAAGGGATTTCTACGTTGAATTACACTTTTTAATGCTTTCATTTCGCTTAATTTCTTCGTAACAGAAACAGGGATATATGAATGTACATCCTCAGTGATAAGAAATGAAACTGTGCTTACGGCAAAAGCATGCTTTGGCGGAATAAGGACTAAGATTATCGTTTGTTAACAGCAGCAGCAGCAGCAGCAACAGCATTCTTGAACTTGCATTTGAATCATACAGAGTAGTTCTTCTATTAAAGTAAACACGTGTGTTTCATTGTTGGTTAATTTCCTCCGGTTAGAATGGCAGCCAACTTAATCCGTTTACATATTTGAAATAGAAAAGAAAAGAAGTGGTTTGGGTGGGGTCTTCCAGACTGACCCATGACAATTGAATGATTTCAAACTACGACAATTGTGGTTTGTAGGACGCCGTGTGAAACAGACTACGCTAAAATACTTGGAAGTTAATTCTTGAAATCGTAGCTTATTGATTACTTGAAAACAGCTGAAAGTAACTTTCAATCGATTGCTCTTTAAGTTTGCCTCCAAACACAAGCAAACAAGCGATTTTGCTTTCAGGAATTACTTGAGAAAGACGCAACGAAATGGTACTAAAATATATTCAAAATTAATGGTATTTTTATCCTTTCACTAGTCGCTTGGATTAATCTTGTTCATTATTAACAAAATCATCTGAGGCATATCACTCTCATGTTATTGACTTGTCATTAAAGTTTCAAAGAATTGAAATTGTTGGCTTTTTTAACCCTAAAGAACTAGTGGCCAAAACAAGAAACTTGTATTTTATTAATTAAGTTGACTAAGAAATAAATTGCTGCCTCATCTCTCTTTCGTTTAAACATGCAAGTGCATGGAAGTAACGTTTCACCCAAACTTACCCTAAACACTTTCAAAGCTTGTGAAATAAAATTTATACGAGTGAGCAGGGCTTATCCCTGGCCACAAAACTAATTTGATTGCTTTTGGTAAATAGATATTTCTCTTTTATTGCCTCGTCTTAATACAACTTTAAAATGTTTACAGAGTGATGATTTATAGATACCTGTTTACTTGTTACTGAGCTGGAATCGCTTTACAAATACACAATAAACCGAAGTAACATAAACTTTAAAACAATACTCAAATCAGATGAGACAATTTGAGAAAGAAATCTGCAACACGTGTACAATATTACACACATGATGAGTAATGTACTAAATTTTCATTAGCATTCAATTATAATCATCCACGTGTAAGAAGTGCTGTTGCTATTCTGAACGTGAATATAAAATGGCGGTCAAAGGTGGGGCCACCCTCACTGATTTTTAATTCAAACAATCCAGCAATAATGGCCAATTAGAGTTAACATCACTTTCCTTTGACAGAGAACTACGACTTAACGAAATCACAAAGGCGATGATAATGACCTCTTTGCGTCATCTGTTTGTTCTAATGATGAGAGAAAGTTAAATTAGAGACTTGCAAACCTTATTGTTTATAATGTTTACAGCAATCAACCGTATTGTTCATGATCTCCTGAGGTCAATAGAAGAGTGCAATATTTACAATCTGAGAATTGAGAAGTGCTATCTATGATATAACACATCCCATCTGTATTGTGTTCTATAAATTACACGTCTCTGTAACATTTGCTCAATATATGTAATTTATGTTTAATTATGTTATGCAGCTCTACTATCTCTTTGGACCATGATTAATCATTTCTTTTCATAGTTATTACTTTATCATATACATACATCAGATTTAATCCTTAGGTCCCTAATGTCATTTAAAGGTCATTTTTGCTCGTTGATGAAAATGTTATTCTAAGGAGACTAGGTAAGTGCATAACCATTTTTTAATCCTTTGTTAATATTTTCTATTTTACTCCCTGAGTAACTGATCGGCATCAGTTATAATATCTCCGTAAACAATCTCTGGTAGTAAAGGGTACAACCTCTTACTTGTTAAGCTATCATCTTTGTACCACTATTGGCTTGAGTGTAGAATGATTCAATATGGCCCTTAGTGCCATGCACATACAGTTGTCCCTTTCTCGCTATCCATAAACATTTTTCTACTGCTACCAATCTAACAATTGTAGGATAATAAGATCATGCGCGGTTAAAAGATGTTGCCACATCTTAAAGGAGGTGATAAGGCATCAATGAATTTTTCAGATCGTCCTTTCTCTGCCAGATTGAATAGGCACAAAATAGTAGATGACAAGTTTAATGAATGAAGGAAAACGAATGTCGAGAGGAAAAAAATGTAGACAATGTCTATGTGATAAGAGTGGGAATACACACGGTTAATGAATGAAGGAAAACGAATGTCGAGAGGAGAAAGATGCAGACAATGTCTATGTGATAAGAGTGGGAATACACATGGTCTTGATATGCTTTAGAAGCACGTTGTATCACATTGCAAGTCAGTAGTTTAAATAACAGTTTTTCGTGTTTGAGAACTGATGATGAAATTCTGAGAAATCGTTAGTAACAACCAATGTAGAATTTACACCAGGTATCTCACCACGAATGCCTTTACAACTGCAGATTTTAAATCTATTTTGGTCATAGATTGTTGCGTTGCCTTTCGCTGCTCCTTATGTACACAATAGACTCACCACTGGGCCTTTCATCGCACTTTCTTTTGCCTTTCATGGGTGTGTTGCTATTTGTTTGCATGAATGCTGAATATGCAATCTTAGTATTTAAGTCATTCAATCTGAAATAGCTTCCATTATTTAATTAAGGAAGACAAAGTTCAAATCGGCAAATTCTAACAAGCTCCGTTTTTGACGTGTGTAATGCACAGATTGTAACAGATTTTGATAGTTTTATCTAATATAAATAATACTTTATAAAGTATCACTTCTGTCTTGTTAATAAGAGACTTGAGATGTTTACAGTACATAAGGTAGAAGGGAACAGCATGATTTGATCTGTGCATTATCAGTACAAGCCCAGATGATCATATGAGTACCTGAACTGATCTTTGTATTGAAAGGAAGTCTTGGTATATTCCATGACAAATCAATATTGCATTTACAAATTCACAGAAGTCAGGTTAATAAACCGACGTCTACTCTCATAAACAAGATGGACAACCTGCACGTCGAAGACTGTTGCGGAAATTTAAGTTTAGACAACATTGTCTGGTAGTTTGTTAATGCTTACAATAACAAACCTTCATAAGTTCTCGTGATTGGGAAACATTTTTCCTGCGTTGCCATGGCGTTTTGTACTATGAGTAAAGAACGAAATGTGTGTTGCTCTTTAGCAGTACTATGTTTAGCTATTAAATATCACCAGTGGGTAATACATTATATCGGTGTCATTTTCAACAACACACCCTTTTACACCGACGTGTAGTTATTAACACGATTTTCCTCCAGAACTGAGCAGTAAAGTCCCCTTTTGTTATGATGTAAATTGTGGTTAGGGAGGGGTCCATCGCATGGAGTTGGAAGCAAAACAAAGTTAGCAGTACAACACTCATTGTGGTTACCATAGTATTCCTTTCAAGAAGCACGTTGGGATTATTAGATCCCTTTTGCCGACAATACATGGTTGACATAAATAGAACTTTGACGTCACCCGTTACACCTTATTAAATTATACAAACATTTAAAAGTTTCTTTTCAAATATTTGTAATGGAAATGGCGCTGTTTCATGTGTTGTATTATCAAACGATAAAAACCTTTCATTTTTATCACCTTTTTATTTTTATAATGGAATTTCCTCACCACAAAGAAAATATCATCGAGGAGAGAGGGCTTGAAAAGTCAATACTAAAAAAATAGAAAATACGTCAAAGATATGCCGCTAAGGCGTGAATCACAGGTTCGATCCCTGGTGGTGACACTAGTGTCTCTTCAAAAAAGAAAAAGTAATTTCAGAGTGTTCCTTGTCTTGAAAAAGTTATGATTTTTATTCAGTAAATAAAGCATATCAACAAGGGATGATCATTATGATAACAAAATGTGCATGAAATAGCCAAATGTTTAAAAAAACTAAAAAGCCTAAAGCTTTTCGTTAGTTTCTCCTCAGAGTACAAAACGTCAAAATACGATCGAAAGAGGAACAAAAGTTTATAACAAAATTCGCTATTTGGAAAATGATTGTTGCCGTGCATTTGTACAAGGTAACATAGGGTAGCTCTACGTGAATCAAATAAAAAGGTTTAATGGAAAGATAACATTTGGGCTTCTTTTCTTCCCTTTAAAAAAGACAAATATTAATTACGGCCGAAGCACCAAGATAAAAAAATAGAAACAATTAATGGCACACTTGAAA
>JAAAKM020001673.1:2109-12415 GCA_010016025.2 Alatinidae sp. Z8VKAUB7J3 | reverse complement strand
ATCATCATCATCATCATCATCATCATCATCATCATCATTGGCATCATCACCATCACCGTTAGCCGGGACGGAATGCACAGTTTGCTTACAAAAAATGTGTACCAGTAATCATGTACATAGATCTGCAAACAATGTTTTTTGTGTCCCTAGATAAGGGTGTATGAATCGGTCTGTTCCCTTAACCTCTTGCCGGTAGGGGGCCTCCATAGGATAAGGATTGAAAAGACTTAATCTTTTGTATAGTGTCGCGTGAAATGCACTTTTCTCTTCGTTAGGATATGCCACAGACGAGGGATAAAAGAGTACAGAATAGAGAATCAAATTGCACATTGAGACAAATAACGTCTCGATTTTAATTTGCAAAGTCCTAAATACATAAAGATTGGGTATGTCAAAGAACCATGACATGGTTCCAAAATCAAAGTTTTACAGACAATGCCAGTACGTGTCGTACCTAAACTTATTAAATGTTAAAAGATCACACATCTGTGGTTTTGCAAATTTTGTTTTGCAAGTATGACGTTCCTTTAAATATTGGTATGTATTTGTTCTTTGTAAAAGTACAGAAAAGTATACTCCTATTACCAATAATGTATAGTAAGGCACCCCCTAGATAGGATTTTACGTTGGTGTAATATCGTGGCGGCGCCACTGGGAGGCTGGGAGGGCTTTAGTCCTTTCAAAGTTTTGCAAAGTTTTCTTTTTCTCTGCCTAAGAAAATCAGAAAGACACTGAAAACTAAAACGTAAATATGATATGAGAGCGCCATGTCATATTTTAATTGTCAAACAACGCAATGAATATCGAAAAGAATGAGGAGACAAACTTGTCTTTAGCTTTTGACCCCCTCCCCCCTCTGTTAAAAGTTACGCCACACCTGTTACGCAAAACATTTATAGAAGTATGAGAAATTTACTTTCTCCTTGCTAGTCAGCGGTTAATGCGTAACATATTTACGTATATAGGACGAAGGAACATTGTATTTGCAGGGGAAATATCATGACACAACCCACACTTCGCGTTACATCAATTGAATGAGCATAGCGTGCAGACCAGAGTTGTCCACTGTTACCATGGATACGACCTTCCATATGACACAGCTGGAAATTTCTGATTCTGCACGCTCACCTTTCTCCTTACACACGATAATTACACCAATATGGTCCTGATGATCGCAGATCAAAGGTGAGATACAGCAAACATGTAAGGATGTTTCTAGACTTAACGACGTCGAATTTGTTGTAAAGAGCATTGGAATAGAGGTGGGGCGCAGGATGTCAAAATTACTCTTGTATCGTGAAAAATCACGTAAATATTGCGTCTAATGCATTGCAATAACCAAACGTCTTTGAAGGTAGATACAAATTTATACGTTTAGTATATCGAGGAGCATAAAACCAATACTCCGGTTTCGGCACCGGCGGCTAAACTTTCCATCTGACGGATAATCATGATTGGCTTTTTCTTCTAATTACTACCACTACGTCTAGGTCTAAGTCTACAACTGTTACGACTACTACTACTACTACTACTACTACTACTACTACTACTACTACTACTACTACTACTACTACTACTGCTGCTGCTGCTGCTACTACTACCACCACCACTACTACTACTACTACTACTACTACTACTACTACTACTACTACCACTACTACTGCTGCTGCTGCTGCTGCTGCTGCTACTACTACTACTACTACTACTACTACTACTACTACTACTACTAGCACTACTACTACTATTAATATTACTACTACTACTACTACTACTACTACTACTACTACTACTCCTGCTATTACTACTATTACTAGTACTAATACTCCTACTACAACTGCAAATACTACTAATACTACTACTACTACTACTACTACTACTACTACTACTAAAACTACTACTACAACTACTACTACCACTACTACTACTTCTACTACTGCAGCTACTGCAGCTACTGCAGCTACTGCTACTGCTTTTCCTGCTTGTGGCAAGTATTTTCTCTATTGTATTTCTTGTGCTGCTGTCATTTACTTTTTTAATTTTTTTATTCCGAGTGTAATGGTTTAGGTCGTCTTACAGCGGTTTGCTATGTTGATATTATTTGTTTTGAGGTTTTACTGTTGTTGCTTCCTGTTTCACTTGTTATTTTCTATCTAAAATATATTATTTATGAAAACTAATTGGCCATTAGTTCTTTTGTCTTGTTTTCCTCTTGTGTGACACACATCAGTTTCTATGTTCATGCTTACAGAGAATTTATACAGAATATGTTGGTGTTTTATTTGTTTGTTGTTTTTGTTTCTGCGTACCTTCAGTTGACATATTTGTGTACAAGTCATCATGTCAATATTTAATCGTAACTTGATTGTCCCTAGTAAATATGCCGACGAAAGCAATCAGAATGTTTTCGAATATAGAATTTATATTTCTCAACATGTAGATGAGGTAGTACACTGCATTGCGAAGCGCCATAGTGACCACAGTGGTCTCTGCAAAGAGAGATTTAATTTTACTGGCAGACTCTATAACTATTTGTTGCTGCCAATTATACTAATGATTTTTCTGTGAAGAGGTCCTTCTTAGTTTAGGCATAGGAATACGCTTTCCGGTGATATTGTGTAGTAAACGAACGTAACGCCATGTTAGAACGTGTAGCTGCCGGTGAATACCGTATTTGGTCATGCCTCGAATTCAAAACGAGGCCCGGTTTGTTTGTATGTAATTAGTATGAAAATAAGTTAATCTGTAGAAAATCGAAGGTGTTAGGGGCGGGAGATCAATTGTTATATTCAATGTAGTTCAAAGGAGTTCACGTGTAGAGTCTTAATGTGTAGTTTGTGTAGTAATATATCTTAAGTTTACAAAATACTCTCATTGTTGAACCACACTCTCGAGCACTCCATTCCTGCGGGACGGTAGAAACAGCCAAATATTGAATGAAAAATAAAGAAATGCCTACAGTAACACAAATGATACGAAAGCTTAAAATGGCTCATCACTTCTCATTTTGTCGTCTTTAAAAGATATACAGGCCGGTCCAAACCCGCGCTTCTTGTTTTGTAGGTACAAGAAAATCGTATATCGTACCATTTACTCCATTCTGCCTGTAAAAAGGGTAATAGTCCATATACTTTGAATAGAAAACTCCAATTATACAGGGTTAAAAACTCTATTCATGATATTGTAATAATTGGCTTTAAAGTTGTGCTACCCATGCTGCACTTCACGATCTAATTACAAACGAGATCCTAAATATTTTCTAATTTTTAGTAAAGAGGCTGACTGTGAAGTTCAAATGCAGCTGAAAAAGAACTAGTGTTTTAAACGTTACAGAATACTTATTCCCTCAAAGTGCAAGCCAATATTAATAAGCTCGTTTTACCATATGATCTAATAGCACGACCGATTCAGCGTTCTCGTATTAACCGCAAACCTGATCCAATTTATCAAAGCCATCGTATTCACATGCAATATTGCCAGATTTTATCTGAAGTAACAACAAGTGCAGTCAGCCTCGAATCAGTGAGTTATATTATTGTAATCAAAGCGAAGAAACCTGATTAAGCTAAAGTAGATTTTAAGAGGAAATCATATCTGACTTATTTCAAACAGGATTTCACCAGTGCTCTTCAATAAGTATGGTTTGGGTAGAAAATTGCATACTTCTCCCTAGCGTATTGCAACGTTTACAGAAAATCAACATGGCAGATGTGGAAGAGGTAAACTAGTGCCCAGGTTACGGAATGATTGGTTAATCGTGCGCAACGTGTAATGAAATTTTTACCAATCAGAAAACAAGTGTTTTAATTAAGCTTGCAAACTAGCATCGTTTTTGAATACGCTGCTATGCCCAGAGCTAGAATGGCCTTGGTTACGCGGTGACAATGATATCTCAGCCATGTATTTTCTGCAAACTACTGAAAATATTTCTGAAGGTTTATATATATCATGTATGCAAAGATTCCCTAGACCAAATATACTTGTACAATTTAATGTTTCAAATTCTTAAACACTTCTTGGGTGATACCTCCAATAGTGAGGACATTTTTGCAGTGGCATTTAAAGACTGTATTAAGCATAGCTGTTGCAATTACGCAACCAAGGTCGTTATTGCCTAACGAGGTTTTTCGGTTTAGTAGATCCGATCCGATCTGACAAAGTAGTAGATGTCAACAAATCCTAAGTTTAAGTCTCCACAAACCTACAACAAACAGGATAAAGGTGCCAACATGTTATCCTTGCTCTCCTATTGTTTCACCACGGCATATTCTGATATGCACGAAGCCTTCAATTGCTTAAACGGTCATTCCGTTGATAAGGAAAGTAATTTTAAGATGCAACGTTCCCTTTGTAGCTCTGGAAATTTACGAGCTGTCCACAATCTTTAATGGAAAGACTGTATTTGAGGCTAATATTAAAGAAAAATCCCTGATATCCAAAAATAGTACAAATTCGTAACACATGGCTCTAATGGCTCTTTCTCCATTTATATACTCATATATTTATTTACGAATACTGTCTGTTGACTTCTATAGTTATTCTTTAGTAATAACATTAACTTGGATGTCCATACTATAACCTATACTATAAATATCAGAGCATTTCCAAGACTTGTTGAATACCTTGCTCCATACATCTTTTCCAAGATATCAAATTTGCACACCTAGATCTGTTTATGTCTTGTCCCTTCACGTTAGGGCTCTCAAAATGATTCTAAAATGATTTTACAATGCATAGATATATCGACAAATGTCACACCAAACTTAAAAGGGTTCACCGATTTTCCAAAGGGTTACACAAAAATTACGTTAATTGGTAAACAGGCTGGCCCGTACGCCTTAATTTTATCAAGCATGCCCTAAAATATGCTCTTAGGTAGTAACCATGCCCTACAGAGTCTGGCTACGGCACTGTATCAAGTACCTTCTAGATACTTTTTTGTTACTTAAATGGTGAAGAGTACACGTTTTACTTTCGAATAAGAACATGACTTGTGAGAACGCAAGCCTTGAAGAATATCAAACGTTATGAAGATCTTTAAACAGTTTAAGCTGGACTTTAATTAAAAAAAATATATTAGCATGTATTGATGTCATGCTTGAAGTTTAGCTATCTTTCTATCTTTTTATAATTTTGTTTCTTTAATTGATGGTCTAGATACCGTATTTTGGAAGTAGTTTGTCGAAAATGTGAAGGCTTTATGTAATTTAGAATGAAGAACATTAAAACCGTTCCGAATGTTCTTGTAAAAAGGAGTAAAAAGTTAAAAGTAGTCCCGTATTCTTTTTAGAGCGTATGAAATGTGTTACAGTACAGAATTGCATATCCTTAGCAACGGCATTGTAAGGTAGGGTGGCCAGTTCTTTTCCACGTGCAGTTATCCTTCCGCAGCTAATACCGGTTAGCCAATTTATTGCTGGATTTGCAGCAGGAGTTTTCAGCTCAAACCATCAACCATGCAGCTTGCTGGACCAGCTCTCTACTGACTGAGCTAACTCGCCTCCAAAAAAGGGCACGAGTAGTAGTGTACCTGGAAGAGTGGAACTGTGGGACAGTGAGACAAGCGTTGCTCGTGCAAGCCAAGGCATCTTCGAAGGAGTAGTACTGTCTAACATTACGGCTCTGTCTTACCTGTTATTACCGCTCTTCTGTCCATAATTTAAGGTGTTTTGCATTTTTCATGTTGATATAGATAAATTGTAACCTGCGAAAATTTGAGAGTGATATCGTTGAGATACACTATTTCAGACTTTGAATCGTGCCCAATAAAAACCTTGTTATTGGAACCCAGTTCAAAATTTTATGCACTAAGAGAGCTAACAGTGTTGCCTTAAGATCTCTTGCAAAATCAAACAACTGTTTCTCGCAGTTGATATGCGACTTGAATACGGGCACTTCGGGGCAGGGTTATCACTTTCATGTAGTTGTCATTGGGATTTTTCTTAGAAAACGTTTTGTGACGTCATCACTTTAGTACTCCTATTGATCTGTAAATCACACGGATGAAAAATACAAACAATTAGCTGCTACCATGACAGCGATTGGCGTGCCTCTTTTTTACAGCGTTTGCAGATGCACAATATAAATACCATTTAACAAGGAGTGGCTTACAATTTGGTCTTTATGGCATTGATAATCGTTTTACAATTATTTTAAGCAGCAGACAATGATTGCCAAGCGTCGCCAGAACTCGAGTGTAAACGTAAACAACTTGCACTGCTCATTTTGATTCAAGGGAGTATTTTTGTGCCATTGCACGGGCACCTGAGAGCACGCAATTTTAATCGACTTACTTGTCATGGAGAAAGAGAAGGAGAAGAAGGAAAAGAAGGACAAGAAAGCAGAAAAAGAGGAGAAGGAGGAAGACAAAGAGAAGAAGAAAGCTGAGAAGGAGAAGAAGAAGGAAGAGAAAGAAAAGAAGAAGGAGGAGAAAGAGAGGAAGAAGGAGGAGAAAGATTCAAAGGAAGAGAAAGAAAAGAAGGAGTGCAAAGATCCAAAGAAGGAGGAGAAAGAGAAGAAAAAAGAAGAAAAAGAAAAGAAGAAAGAAGAAAAAGAATCAAAGAAGGACGACAAAGAGAAGAAGAAGGATAAAGACAAGAAGAAGGATTAAAAGACAATCGATAGGTAAAATTGATATCAGAGAAGCAAGCTATCTGTTAATCTAACTGTATGACTCATTCGTATGAATTGATTGGGAAGAGTATGCATGAACTGACGAGTAAATTGTGCCTACTTGATTTAGCTAATGAGATTCTATGGTTGGTAGTTCATTGATCTTTTTCGCTAGATACATCAATCGGGGCAGAGAATTCGGTTTATTGTACATTCTTTCTTTCCACAGTCTACATTTGGAAGCATTAGTCGCTTTTTTGTTATTAAGTTGGCAGGTGCTTGTGTAGAACAGACAGTAACCTAAATCTAAACTTCAATAAACGATTACCTGTCTCGGTTTTTGTTATGATTTTACAGAGAACAAGAGCGATAGTTTATTGACGGATGGTATACATGCTACTTTGACCTTTACGGAATCAGATACTATTATGAATCGTACTGATTTCAGTCAGGAGTAAAGATACGCACGGAAGACTCTTTCATTCGGAGCTCACGACGTTAAATTCAAACGCACTTTGCAAAGATTCTGTTACCTATTTCGTTTCTCGTCGATTCACTCGAGCGGCTCTAATGACTCTGCAAACAATGCCGCTGGCCAGCAGTTCTCACACTGAATATTATTTCAAAAGGACAACTTGTACAATACGTGTTTATGTCTTAAGATCATTTGCCATTAATACACGCATATCTTTAATGGGGAAAGGCGCCACGTTCTGCTTAAGTGATTTTTCCCAGGGGGAGCCTATTATAAGTTGTGAACACATGATCGTTTGTGCATAAAATAGAATAAGCAGAGATGTATTGATTAACGGGCTGAAATGTAATGCTCTCAGTGAGTAAGGTCCATAACACATACAGCTACAAATCATAGTATTTTACGACAGCTGAACTAATCTGAAGAAAACTAGATTTAAAGGTGCAATGTTTACTGTCCAGTCTCGATTTGTGCTCAGATATGCACTGCCACGTCTAATGGCAAACGTTGCATTAGTAATTGGCTCCCTGATAAACATCCCAACAACAGAAATAGCGGGTTATGTTAACCTCCAGTGGATGCTTTTTAAAGCCATATTTTCATGCGGCTGAAATCTTAATATTTTGGGATATTTATAAGCAGCGTTAGACCAACAGCCTATTGACATGCAAAATCCAAATGCTTCTTAAATCTCGCTGTAGGCTGCTCGTTATCGATTTCACATTCAGGGTATTGTTGCAGACCAGTTAGCAGCCTCTTCCCGAAGCTAAGAAACGAAAACGAGGCTTGAAGACTTAAGGATTATATTTGCAAAGTCAATTTACTTAGTACATAGTTCCTTTCTTCGTCTTTATTGGTACACAATATTAAATAAACTGTGGTCATTGAAAGTAACAAGTTTTTCACTTCACAAAATGTTAAGACTCTATGGAGAGAAGCATAAGCCAAGATTTATATCCCATTTTTGGAGTACCAATCTTCAGAGGACCTAGGTTCAGACTTTAGTGTGGCGCTCACAACGTCTTAAAAAACCCGCGTAGGATGATTGGGTTTCTACTGTGATGTGATCAAAAAAATGTTTTCTCAACAATGGTTTAATGACGTCGTCACATTTGAACTTTATTGTATTGAACGCCTTGATGCCTTAGAAACACCCGAGTCTTTGCCCTATAAAGTCAAAAACTTCTCTCTGCATATACATTTTAAATGAGGAACCCGATGCAACACCAACCGTTTATCAGCATCTGTTATCTTCTAAATACTGTCATGTTTGCTTGGGTTGCGCCTCTTAAAAATGCAAGATAGCTTTTGCCCTCCTAGCATTCAGGCCTGAGCAATGTTCAGCATGTAGTTTATTATGAAGCCCTAAATTACTATCATAAATACTTGAAGGAGTCTATTTTCTTTCGTAAAGCGTTCTTCCAAATGGCAACTTTGTGCAAATCCTATTTTCTCGATGAACTTTGCAACTTTCAATGGGCTTTTGAAAGACTGACGAGCCGGATTGATCAAGTCACGTGGCGTAGAGACGCTGATCTTGAAATTGCGTAGAGCACAATGTTGATGTCATCCGGTCGATGATTTGAAGCTAATATGGCGCCTAGACGTATAGAATATGTTAACATATGGGTGTAACTAGTCATGTTGACAGAGGAAATGGCACGAGTGCGTGTACCCTGGGTTCTAATGCCGTTAGTGACATATTTAAATTTCTCTGCTATCCATTCAAGCTGAAATATTTAACGCCGCTGATTTTTACCACAACATGTTATGAAGTACTAAAGGGTAATTTCTGACAAAGATGAAAATAGCGTAAATATAAACACTTTTTTACCTCTGCCCTGATAAGTACCGTCTGTATTTGAGAAGGTTACATCTTCCACTGTGGCTTCAGATGTGTTATAATGCAATTTGTTTATCACGCAATTAAGAGATGTGAAGGCTCTGCACTACCAGATTCAAAGTATAAGGTACGGCAAAGCAGGATTAAAATAACATAACAACTAAACTGTATTTAGTTACATTTATACATGAAAAACGAATGCGCTCGTTCACAAACAGATCTTTACTGCAAAGAACTTTCAGTTTCCGATGGAAATAGCTCCACGTACACAGAAAAGTAAACTCATCTCACTTTCGAGATCGCTGCTGCATGTAGTTTATTATTATTTTGATAACAAGGTTGACAAGAAATGTGAAATAATACATCTTTCACTTCCTGTGAAATACAGACCAATAGATGGAGTCTTAAATTGTCGGAGGAGAAATCAGTTGCCTCCGAACATCTCGCACTGTTGCAGAACTCGGCCTCCCTTTCGTTTTAGTTTGTACGTAAGTTTTGTAAAACAAAGCAAGGCGGCCATTGCTGGAAGCGTTATTAGACGACTTAAAAGATCGGCCTGACTTCTATTTAGGAAAACTAAGTACAAAAAAATTGTTTTAGAGTTAAAGAGGATAATCCATGCTGAAGTAAACTAACGTCCTTGATCGCATTAGTTTCCATTGATATGCATTCATCCCTGGTTGCATGACGACCATCACCTGATGGTGGTTGTATATTGTCACGATATTTGTTGCCAAATGAAATTATAGAACAGTAATCCTAACCTTTTCTCGAAGCTCTATGCGTACGCACCGTTATTCCTAGTTACAATTCCGGTACGGATTCGATCGTTTTAAACAAGCCCTACCCCCTTGTCAGCATAAATCGATCAAAGAAAGGAAGGTAGCCAGACGTAACAGTCGTTGAATAACACAGAGACTTTCAAATAAGTGAATAACAACATAACAATTTCCGCACTCTCACTAAGTTATGAAAGACGTTTCCCCCTTTTTTGTGTGACTTGTTTTGTCACAGTTCAAATCTTGGCGGGTAGTTCATTGTCCAATCAGAAATCGGTTAATATATTTTTGTTTCATTTCTCTTGCTTTTTCATCGAGTTGCGATAACAGCCTTGTTTTTAATGCACAATCGTATTTACACTTACCAATCCGATGAATTGTTAAGATATTTTCCTTGCTGTTTTCATACTTTTTGTTTGTCATCTGCTAATATTCTAATGTTAATAAGTAGCATTTGAACGATAACTAAAAGTCACATACCAAATAAACTACACAGCCTGCAGAGGCTGCAGAGGTGACATTAGATTGGAGAGGCTTATATATTTAAAACTCCCGATACAATTATTTTAAAGATAATTGGGACGGCTATAGCCCTCTTAG
>JAAAKM020001672.1:0-14336 GCA_010016025.2 Alatinidae sp. Z8VKAUB7J3 | reverse complement strand
ATCATCATTGTCGTTATCGTCATCATTATCATCATCATCATCATCATCATCATCAACATGATTATCATCATTATCCTCATTTTTCCCTGTCATCATCATCAGTGGCATCTGACAGCAACAGCTGTACCACCACCACCACCACCATTATCATCATCATCATCATCATCATTATCATCATCATCATCATCATCGTTGTTGTTGTCATCATCACTACCATCATGGTCATCATCATTTGTCATCACCGTCATCATCACCATCATCATCATAATCATCATCATTATTATCATCACTTTTCCCTGTCATCATGCATCATCATCAGTGGTATCTGACAGCAACAACTGTACCACCACCAGCACCACCACCATTGTTATCATCATCATCATCATCATTATCATCATCATCGTCATTATCATTGTTATCATCATCACTACCATTATGATAATCATAATCATTACGTAGCATAATCATCATCATTACCACCACCATAAATCTACACCAAGATTTTTTTATTTGTGTACAATATCTTTTCATTACTTGTTATTTTCACTTTTCTGAAGAAAAACTTTAGGTTGGGATTAGATTTTGAAGTGCAAGATATATACCGGTATTCGTTTTTCTGTTAGGTGGCAGTTGAAGGTAACATTGGCAGTGGTAAAACAACATTCCTAAACTTTTGTCAATCAAGACTGCCAGGCATCCAGGTAACTATTTTGGGGGATATGGTTATTATTTTAAAGGTGGACAATTACAGTAGATATTATTATATGCTTAATGCAGTGATGGTGCTAGGTGGATTTGAAACTAAAATTTGTTTAGATCCATCAGCCTATAAGTGCTGTACAGGGATTCACAAAGCTGTCTCTGAGGAGAAAATACCCACAGACTTTCAAGCTATATGCTTTATAATACTTATTTTTGCTTCTTGCTTCATTTGAACAACAGTGGTAGCACACATGTGGGTCAGTGGACTAAGGTGCTTCATGCAAACAAATGAACTCAAAAAATGGTTTAAATCTACTGGTCCTATTGACTCACAAATAGCTGAATGTTCCCTCTGTCGCACTATAGGTAACAAAAGACTTTCTCATTACATTATTTGAGGCAGTTTTTAAATGTGTATACTTTTCCATCAATAATTGGAGACATTGATTGAAACATTAACAAGTCTCTTGCACATTGTAATACTATCGTCTCCTATCTATATTTTTATTTTGTCTTTTCTCCTACCAGGTTGTCCTCTTCCTATTTTTTTAACGTCTGCACCACGTAATGTTTAGGTCTTTGAAACACATAATATTTTTCATTTCTTTGTATTGTGACCGTGGTGATCCTATTTCGTTGTCCAATTGTTTTGACCGGGGAAGTTGCTTACTTTTACAGGGTTTTGTTCTCCGCTAACCTAGTGTTTGTTGTGCTATAAACTGTCTTTTAAAAAAGTCAAGCTTGTTTTGTTGTTCATGCTCTAAGGTTGTTGCAGAACCAGTTGATAAATGGCAAAACATTGGTGGAGGAAATACCTTGGTATGTATCCATCATTGGTCCTGTAAATCACCATATATGATGTAAACTGTACTGGTTTATTTATTGTTTTGCAACAAGCTCATTGCACAATGTGGTCACAGTAGATAATACTGCAAGCGTGATACAGACTGATTGGATTGTTTTAGATTGCCACAATATTTAGTAGTTTGATGGTGCAGCATGCAGGTTGTAGGCCAATTCAGGTAATTTCCCTTTTCTAATCTTCATTTTATTCTGTTTCATATCTTTATTTTCCAAGGTGTGATGTAATATGTTGGAGTCAATTCTCGCCATGATGATGTTAATCACCGCAAATATTGTATTGTTTTTAGGCTCTAATGTATTCAGATCCTTCTCGATGGAGCTACGTATTTCAGACGTATGTCCTGCTGACAATGATGGAGATTCACCATACGCAACAGGTACAGCATGTGGAGTTATCTTGTCAAGCCAGAGGAAGGTTTTTCGTCCGCACTTTTATTTGAAGCATAGGTTACTTAGGGAATACTTTATCTCGTTGTTGCTTTCCTCACATTTTTTGCGGTGTTACGTTAATGTCAGCCATCAACTTTTACTTAAAGATGCAGTATAGGTCTTCACTTGCACTCATGGAGACACACATAGACATACACACAGACGTATACACAGTCATACATGGAGACACATAGAGGAACACACAGAGACACGCATAGAGATAAACACAGAGAGAGGCAGACGGATGCACTTAGAGAGGCATTCAGAGATACAGAGCGAAAGACAGACACAGACATATGCAGGGACACACTTATGGATACACAAAGATGCGTGCACACACACACATGCGGGCGCGTGTTTGTGTTAAGAATGCAGGGTCTAACCTTCAAATATTACAAAAAACTGTTCCAATAGGTTGAGACTAGTCTTGGCATGTGGCTGAAATTCATGTTATGAACTCCACGTTTATCAGCAAGATTTACTAAGGAAAATAAAAACTTGAGTACGCAAGAGTTTTATAACAGGCTCAAGTACAAGTGAAACGTCCGGTTTAGTTCTGTTGGGTGCAAAAATCGAAGCTTTTATAACGTTTCGGACCAATTTCTATGACCAAGTAGCCACATCGTTTTGTGTCATATTCGTTCGAGGATCGTCGTGCCTGCCCAATTTTACATGTGACCACCGCTTTCTTTAATACCTGTCAGCTTTCACCTACGCTAATTTTAGTGTAGGCTTAAAATCTCTTCACCAGATTTCATGTTTCATTGTGTTTGTAGGTCCAAAACTTTTTAGAATTAGTAAGAGTAAAATAAAGTACTTTGAAACTTGGGAAACAAACTTTAGACCTAACTAATTTTAGAGAAGGAAAAAGTTGATGGTTTGGATTATTCAAAAAGCCCTTCCCGTTGCTCTGTTGTTTTGTTTTTGCCAAGTAATTGACAACTACGTTCTGTTTCCTAACCAACTTGGTACCCTAGAGTTGATAGACATGAAATAGAAGGTGAAAAACGCGGAGAAGACCTTCGAATAAGTGTTGCGCAAGAAGAGTGATTTATAAATCAACACCTTTTTGCTTTTCTGTTTGCTTATGCTATGCATTCGAGAAGAGAGGCTTTGAAATGTCAGTTATGAAAAGACACTAAGGAAATATGTTAACATCGGGGGTCACGTGGCTCATGTGGTAGACCACACACCGTGAAAGAGTGGGTCATGTGTTCGAATCACTGTGGTGACATAGTTTATATTTCTCCCAGTGTCTTTTCATAACTGAAACTGACTCCAATCTTGATGTATCCTGTGTTTGGGACTGCCTGGTATTTCATATACTTTTTATGCTGTAGTGTAATTTAGAGGGATGAGACAATAATATACATTATTCCGCAATTTCTCATAGACTACTCGGCTGAAAGTAATGGAACGATCGGCTTACAGTGCAGTTTACTGTTTCGTTGAAAACCTATTTCAGAAGTAAGTCATCTCTTTATCAATATTAGATTCCGTTATTACCAGTCTTAGATATGTTATTGCCTTTTTATGCGTTACATTATTAAGGTTTCTGTAATGTTGTTTGTTGAAATCTGTTTTGCATGTATTGCCCTTATCTGCTTTTTCCCTGTCTGTTTGATGTTTTAACACAGTTAAATCTGCTATACTCTCATCGCCCCTCGGCTTGGCAGTTTTTTTGTTTAATGTAGATTTCCCTCTTGCCTTTATCCCCTTTTCTGCTCTCACTTAGTTTTTAAGCTGCAATTTACAATGGTTGGAGGCGGTACTTCATATGGCTTAGCATGACGTGCTTGTTTTCATTATTGACAATGTATGTCACGTATCCGTGTCCTTCTAGACTATTTTATCAGGCGACGTTATAAAAATTTGCTCGCCTTCTTATCCCTTTAATGCAGTGGTCATATGAACAACGTAGAATACAGTATACATCATGAATGGTTTAATTGGCTGATGAAGCAAAGAGCCCCGGAGATCGATGCGTTTGGTAGGCACTATTAAACCTTTTGAATTATTTGTAAAACTGTTTAATGTGAGAGAAATTTCCATCTGATTGCATAGACTTCCATTGCAACTCTAAGTAAAGGCACTAGCAAAAAGTAAATAAGTTTTAATGTAGGCAATTGGAGATTGCAGCAATAATGCAACAGGTCGTACATTACTACTAGCATTCGTATTGCAAAACTATCATAATAGGTCCCGTCCCCCCCCCATATTATTAAATGTGTTTACATACTGAGGAAGATAATATCGAAATATGTGTAGAAAAGTGTGTAGTTTTGGGCAGATAAATGGTATAGTTATACGCATACGTAAATGTGTGCTCTTTTAGTTCGTACATATGTTATCTATAAGTATTTAATTCTGTCGGATGAGTTCGTAAGCGTGAAACTCGGACTAGCAAGGCAAGGGATTCGTAGTACTCTTTGAGTTGCTTTCAACAATGTAACCTACGGTTTGATAACCTTTGCAGTTGCTGGATGTAAAATTGTTTAACAGTCTTCTGCTTTCAACTTTGTTTACTCCACACAAGGCGCATGTGCGAAAACATGATTTTAAGGTGGTCTCTATTTGTCAAGCATCTGATTTTAGACTGCATATCAGCAGTACTGGGAACCTGAAATTTTGGAAAACCACCTGACAAGCCATCATAAAAATGAAGAAGAGTCCAAAAAACCTTTGAACCTCTCTCTCTTGCTCTCTCTTTACAGGTTACTGGGTTTGTTTGCAGGAATGTAGTTCAGTGCGCAACCACTTGTCTTATTGATATACTTCTACTAGATTTGGTTCTCTGACGATAGGTAAACTTTCGTGCTAAATCCATGGAAACACTGCAACCTTCTATCGCTCTTTTGTAAAATTTTGTCTTGCATTGTTTTAGTGTACCTTCGCACAAGCCCCGAAAATTGTCTGCAGAGGATTCATGTTCGTAGTAGAGACGAGGAGAAAGGAGTGCCTTTAGTAAGTATGAAGTCACTTATTTTTCTAACTTTATATGGACTTTAGACAGATAGACGGGATGAAAGGCAGTCTTTTCTTGGTAATGTCACATGGCGCAGGAGAAGCTGGTCTCCAATCGCCTTGAGCTTGATGTCGATGTGCAGCAGTGGATGGTTGGGAGCAAATTGTGGCGATTAGAGAATTGAGTATGTAAGCATCGGAGGTCACGTAGCTCAGTTGGTAGAACACGCGTCACGATAGCGTGGGTCACGGATTTGATCACCAGTGATGACATATTTTCTATTTTTTAGCGACTTTACGAAAACTGTCATTTATGTTGTACTATGACGATTTGAAGTAACATGTTGGGAGATCCAATTTCAGTTTGTAGTTTGGAAGATTTAATTCTTAAGATCCGAATTTGGAAGATATCTCATCACCGTCTAAGTTTAACAGGCATCTCAACAGTGTGATTTCTTTGTTAAGGCAAGGGCAGTGACTTATTATTTGCGAATAATAAGTTACTGGGAAAGGCTATGGCATATGTTTTCAATTCGCTGTACCTCTGTTGCTTGAATGTAATATGCATCAGTATTCATATTGTTGAAGATATTTTTGTGTGGAGATACTTTTGTGTCCCAAGTGAAGTGTTAATGAAGTTACTTGCTTGTTATTCGACGGTTAGTAGGCCCTTAATCGCATTCTTAGATATCCGAATACTGAATATCAGACAGGCTCACTAAATTTTTACAAAAACGTTTGGAATTGATTCGCCGTACGGAAATCGCAATTTTGGTATAAATTGGAACGTCCAGCAAAGAATGTGTCTATGTAACGTAGTGTTGTTAATGCTATATATTCTCCAATATGTTACGTATGTGCATTTTTTGCTGAGCGTTGCTTTTTAAAGACAAAACTGAAATGTTACTGCTCTGAGCAATAATGGAAAAACTTAACAGGTTTGTTGGCACCAATGCGCGTACTCAGAAAATGATGACAATAAAATTTGAAAGGTATTTTGGAAGTCAGCGATTTATTTTGAAAATAGGTAGCAAATGTAGAAAGAGTTACTACAAGATTTCTATATTGTAGTTGAATTAATACGGAATAACTCTACTTAAATTTTGGTATCTTATAGGAACTTCTGCAGCAGATCCATCAGAGGTATGAAGACTGGTTGATAAGAAGAATAAAATTTTTTGTACCGGCTCCTGTTTTGGTGAGTTGGTAGTGCCAGACGACTATGCTCTTTAGCTTTTACGTTTGTTCTTTTACGTTTATAACTAGCTCCACCTATTAATATTTGCATTAATCGTTGCCTTACCATTTACATCGGGTCAATAAGAGTAAGCTCTCCCGGGAAAAGGTGCATGAATATATATTTACCAGTGAAGATGTTAGTGTTCAATTACTTATCTACCCGTTCAAGTTATCTTTTAACTTTTCTAAAGACTAATTAGGATGCTTCCTATTATCATGTAATCGCACATCATATGGATTTTTGTATTTTATCTAATATTGGTCAAATGGTTTTTATCGGTTTTTACAGTATTGCGTTGAGTAACGGATTCATTCTGCTAAACGTTTTCGCCATGCACTGATCACAGCAAACGCATGGAGTGAAGTGAGAAAGTTATTACGTTGAATTTATAGAAAATTGGAAGATCAAAACACGTCGTAGAAGGCAACGTTCAGGAATAACACTAGCGGCAGAAAACGTGTCACTCTGGTGACTTTTATTTTCTACGACGTGTTTCGGTATTCCCCTTTTCTATAAATTCATCGTAATAGCTTTCTCATTTCACTCCATGCGTTTGCTGTGACAGTGTATGGCGAAAACGGTTAGCAGAATGAATCCGTTACTCAACGCAATATTCAAATTTTATACCACTAACCAACTTTTTAAGTTTTTATAGTGCTTGTTTTCTTGCATAATGTATTAAATATTTGTTATGTATTTATGAGTACATTGCTACAAAATTGTGCTCTGAGTCTTGTGATATTCCATTTTCCATTTCCACATTTAATATTCTTCATCTATGTTTATGTACACTCTTGTGTAGTTTTTATGCAGATTATTCACTCTTATGGTTTACATATAAGAGCAAGAGTTGTATTAGTGTTTCCTAAAAAATAACTAAGTAAAGGCTGAGGAATATGGCAGATATATTATCAAGAGTATTAGTAGCTTTCACCCCTCAGGAGAACTGAGCAGAGCAGCGTTCATCTTGTTTATATTTGCTGCTACAAAGTAAGTCTGTAAAATACAGGTTAACAGGTGAAGCTAATGTCAGCATTATATAAGAAAAGTACCACAAAATTTAATAAATAAGTAAGGAATTTAAGCATGCCATTTCGCCAGCATCCAGTTTCTCCACCGTAGATGATATCTTGTGGTGCTACTCGCTATTCTCAGATGTTTGATGTAATGTCTTATGCTGTTTGTGCTATACTTTCCTGAACTTCAGTTTAAGTTACACGACTCTCGTTGATAGGTAATCAATGGTGATAGACCGATCGCAGACATGTACGCTATGTACGACGAAACGTTACCCAAGCTGCTTTCCACTTCATCAGACGTACTGAAGCAGAAGTCTGTGTGGTTTGAAGAGGACTTTACTGCTTGCCAAGAAAACTGCGCGGCCTGAGACGTATGGCCCAAAACGTGGTGTATTTTAGCGTGTATAAATTTTTAGACAGATAGCGGGTAAACCATGTAAAAACTTAGACCTGGATAACTTCATAGAGCTAGTGCAGCGAGTTTGACAATTGGGTTGATGAGCCCAGGTATTATTCTTCGTACCGGATACCTGGCGTTTTAGGCGCACTTTTGCATAGTGACAAATAACTGATAGGAGTGATTGTTGGACTCCGATGCTCAAAGATCCCAAGGTGGATACTAAGGGACATTGTGTGTCCAAAGAGGACTAAGGAAGACGCTTATGTCACGACAGTTAAAAACGAACGAGCTCAATATTCATTTCAATAATTACCGTATAATGAGTTTTATTTCGCATACGCAGGAGTATGCTATAGTCAACATTGAATGTTGTTGTGAGAGCCACCTACTTATGTTTACAGTAAATGTTTTATAATTGATGTCTTACAGTAAAATCCCTGATGAAGACAATCATCCTAATAAAGGTCCCTGGAATAGGTGCCCACTGCTTTTACCAAGGAATTGCAAATAGAAGAGAAAAATAACGGAAACAGTTTGGGTTTAGCTGATTCAATCTGCTAGTAAAGTGGATATAGTCACCCATAATAGATTTGTGTATGTTCATCCTTTGTTAACTTGAGTAGCTGAACGGAAAATTCCGAATTTACTCTCTCATATCCTGCCATGTCTATATACAGTTTCCGCAAATACAAGTCTTATAGTCCCTTTGGTTATCTGTCCTGTAAAATACTTAGGATCTGATAAGATTCCAGGACTTACATCAGGTATTTTACGGTGATACATTGTTTGCTGAGGGACAGAAAGTAGTGACGTTCCCTTTTTTACTAACTATTCCAATTGCTTGAGCATACAGGTTTTTGTTGGGTGGTTGGTAGCTCAAAGGGTCAGTGTTTGGGGGAAATATGTCGTTGCGTAGGACTTGGCAACCTTTTGAATATCCTATACCAACAGGTAAACAATTCCATTTCTTCCACCGCCTAGCATGCCAAATAAGTTACTTAAAAAGCGATTCAGCTTGTGAAACATTGCTGCCGCTTCATTTCCTCACCGACCGTACTTACAGATTGTAGCTATTAGCGGAAACTCATTTCGCAGAATGCGAAAAAGGAATTAGTATCTTCACTTGTACATAACAGATATAAGGGCTAGTATACAGTATAGTTAGTATGACAGCTAACGTTGATAAAAATGGTGAAACTTCAGTGATTCAAATAACCAAATAAGTTATCGCACGATTGATTTTTTAAATTGATTTTAACGGCGTCAGATAACATGTCCGGAAAGATGCTTTCCAGAATCATCTCATCGGACATTTTCTTTTGCATTTTGGGACATATAAAGGACTAATCGCAAGTCCATTTGGGCAATCGAAGAGAAGCATATCCATGAAAATATACCCTTCCGTAGTCTGCCATGCGGTACGTAATTTCACTGCAATCATGTTCACGTTTTCCTAAGGTTGCCAAACTCAATCATAGTTTGTTATTGCATTGTACTAACACAAGAAATATTCTGATCATATAACTGTTAATTCGTATTTTATTTCACAACATTATTTTATCAGCAGTAAGAAAATAGTGTCGAATCATTACAAATATCTCCATTTTAAAATTGAATCAAATCTTATAAATAGGTTTTGTTGATGAGTTTTTATTAATGTAAATTATCTTACGTTTGAGATACACCTATGATCTCGCAGCCACTTATTTGATGTAGAGATAGTAGCGAGAATGGGGTCGTGGCAGTCGCATTGCATTTTTCAGTATCTTTGTAGAGTAACTTTGAGGTTGCTAGACGTTGTGGCTAACCACTCGCTTCTCGGCCTTTTAGCAAGGAATGGATGTAGTATCTGTTCTCATTGATGACAGATGCTTTCCATAATCCGCGAGAGGCGGTCCTACTGGGCTGTTGAGCTTGCTTCATGGCTTGCTTCTCTGCCCGGTAGCACAAATTGAGGGGCGTCGCCCTTGGACGCCCCAGCTGCCCTTTATTTATTAGTTAGCCGGCTTAGTGTTTTTTCTGTTTATTTAGGGTAGTTTCAATGTCGGGCCCACTGCTCATCAGGGGTCTTTGATTGAGAGATTGCTAACCACTCGCTTTCGGTGATGCTATACTGTACTTCGTCCATTATGAACGTTGCACTTTCATGCTGGCAAAGATAATGAACGCCATCTACACTAGTTAAAGTACTGTGGTGTTCAGAGAAAAATATCTAGAAATATATTGTGACTTAAACATTTTGTGATATTACGTACAGTAGTTCGTAAATTATGTGTTAAAAAGCCTTTTCTTGGTTTCAACGCTAACTTTGCGGAACTGCTGAACATTGAGCAAAGCGATGCGGTGGAGTTAAGGAGAGGAAAGACGGTATGCAGAAGTCAAGTTACAAATTTTCACTTTACAGCATGAAATCAACGTTTACACATGTTTTTATAATTAACAAATCCACGCTAAATGTGTTTATATTTGTTCCACAGAAGGTTTCATGTGTATATTCCCAAATATTTTCACGTCTAGTACTGAATTACGTATTTGAAATAGTTGAAAACTTTGCTTAATACAGAAGTGTCTCGTGTGTCGACTCTGCCAGCTTCATTCAAAGTCATTGTAGTAAACAATGCAAAATATGATGCTAAGAGTAGGGATCGTGTTTACGCATTGAGTCCCATATAATAGGCGATGGTTCCCCGGGTATCAATTTGTGTTTTTTCACCAACCTACCCCTTTTTATTCCGGACTCCCCGTTAATTTTAATTCTGCAGTCTTTTGTCCTCACTTATTATGAACCCTCCTGTTATTTTTCGAAATCTAAAGTCTTGTCATTGTTTGCTTTCTCTGTTGAATCTAACCCTGTGCACCGTTCACAACATGTCGATTGATATATGGAAGAGAAATTTTAAACTTGCTGCAGATATAACTGTTACCAACAGGGCTGACGTAGTGCTCTCGCTCTTTTTAATTATTCTAAATGAATTATTGATCACAATTAGTTCTCCTTTCGCAGCAGTCGTAAGAACTTTTTAATGAAGACGTTTAATTAAAAGTCCACACCCGTTACATTTAGGCTCCCTGGTAATCGCATTCCGTTGATTATACAAGCTCCCTGTTTATTCCGAACTCCCCGTTTTTTCTCCTTAAGCCCTGAATCTCCCTCCCCCTTTGTTACGGCCTGGTTACTTTTTCTGCTGCATCAAACCTAGAAAAGGGGGTTCATATCCGTGACAGCTATTTCGTTGGCTGCTGTCATAATTCCATTCATGTCTTGGGAAGTTTCAGGTTTTTATGAGCATGATGCGCAGTTTAGTTTTAGCGGTATTGATAAACATTTTCCGGCTATAGATATGGCTTGCCTAGTTTTAGGAGCCATTTCTAAACGTAATGGATGAATTGCTGCGTGCGCGTATCTTGACGCTTGAGGTTTTGTGTAGTTGTGTTCCTTTGCATTGAATCGGTGTATTTTAGAGGGCTATGCAAGTTTTATTCATCATGTATTATATCTGATATACTTATTTCCGCATCTGTAGCAACATTTGTAAATTACGGGTCTGTAGTAAATCTTAGCTTCATTGGGTCAGATAAGAGCAGTAACGTCTCGTTGCGGCTCGTAGCCGCCCGACATTGTACCGATTGTTTCACTGTTGTCTTTCATCAGGTCTTCCGACAAGTGGTTCTAATAACAGAGAGGCAATTCAAGCATAAGTTATAAGTTCATCCTTTGCCCTGTACAAAGTAGACTGTGTTACAAGAGGGTTGGTTGGTTTCATTGCATAGGTCTATGTCCAGTTTGTGGCCTACTGCTTTGTGCACGAGCTACGCATGCGTTGTATGCATGGAATTACAAGTAAATCTTTGCCGATCAAAGCTCTGTCAGTAGCGTATTATTTTTCTTTCGCCCTGTTACAGGTTCTTAGAACTTACTTTAGGAGGGAGTACTTGCTTGGGAAGATACCCATTGTTCACAGGTCCGGTCCGTAGCAAAAGGGGGCAAGGTCAAACTTTGGGAGGGATAATTGTAGGTGCCCCAAGCCGCCGAGGAGATCTTTCAAAAAGGAATGGTAGTAAACGTGGATCAACACGTGTAAAGCCCTGTACAAACGGGCTCGACTTTCAACTAGACTTCACTCGACTTTGTATAGTATTATATAGCATTGTCGAGCCAAGTCGAGCCTTGGGAGTACAAACGGACTCGACTTTCACTCGACTTTTCACTAGATGTCCCAAACTCCTTCCCAGGACTTCACAACCTTGTTCCAATGTGGCGCCAAATTTTAAATGAAAAAATGGCTTCCTCAGAGATGCAATGTCGAAAGCGTCATTCTGCAGCAGCATAATGTATTCTTGAGTTGATAGACGAACACAATCCAATTTCGAAAAGAGGTAAATCAAGAGATTACATGAAGCGGCGATACGGGAGAAAGGCTATTAAAATAATATTGCATGTGAGTTGAGCATTGAGGACTGCTTTTTGTCGATGTGACCAGTTTCAAAATCTTGTCTTTTTTGATGTAAACACAGAAATACTTTGGCGGGAAAAATGCCTTGAAATAGGTTTACTGAGCATGCGCGCACGCGACTTTTATCGAGTGAGTGTACAAACGGGCTCGGCAAGGCTATACAAGACTTAGAACAATGGATTTGTAGAGTGGATCCGCTCGACAAGTTTGAACGTGTTCAAACTTCACTAGACCTCGCCATACAAGGCTCGACAACCCTCGACTTCTCTATACAAGGTGTACAAACGGGCTCGACTTTTGATTCGACAAAAGTCGTGCGAATTATAGTTGAAAGTCGAGCCCATTTGTACAGGGCTTAAGAACTGTAATTGCAAAACAGAAACCCCATTGATAAAAGGAGTAGCTGACGTTGGAAAAATTAAGGTATTAAGGTTTGTTAGCGATGCATTTTTGCGGCCCTAATGTATATTTATATTTCAGAACCAAAAACCGCTGTACTCTCGCAGTCCTAATGGTGTGTGTGTGTGTGTGTATAAGTGTGTGTGTGTGTGTGTGTGTGTATGTGTGTGTGTGTGCGTGCGTGCGTGCGTGCGCGTGTGTGTTAGTGTTTGTGTGAGTGTTTTTTCAGAAACGGGATTAGGAATAGTTTCTTCTTGGTAAAATGGTCGATCAAGACGTCGTATGAACGTATGAAGCATACAGAAAACTTGCGATTCAATCAATTTTTAGATTAAACTATTTCCTACACCTCCCAAGAAGTGGTAACTCGCCCTCATCGCAAGTATCTGATTACCTATCTGCACACTGCCGACTTTAACCTATTAAGGTGCCCACAATTAACTAAATTGAGATCCCAATTCCTACTCTATGTACGAGCCTCATACGTCACAATATACGTTCTTTTGTTTTGATTGCAAGCAATGTTCGGTGTCGGATGCACAGGTTGCACTTACAGGCGTCTTTGAAATTAAAAAGTACTGTCATCAAAATTTCATTGAACCATCCCTATTTATTGCGAAGTTAACACTTTCCCAAACTAGCCCAGCCTTGGAGGTAGCGATTCCAAAATCTAATAAAGCCGTCAGAGCATTCCAGTCTCGTTTACTGGTGGCCAAGGCAGGCATTTCACTCCATCGACGCTTAATTAGGGTTAGATCTTGTCCAATGTTCTGTTGAAACCTCACCTTTGGCATATTATTTGCATATTAAATATGATACGGTGGTTATCCTTAAGTCTTTATAACCTCCTCATTTCGAACAACAGCGCTCCATTTAATAACTAGGATCTTCCGCGGACATTTCCTGTCAAAGGCGTCCAAGTTCTTTCCTGGTTGACGTATAAATGCTACATCTGGCATCCATCTGAAATACAGCTACGGGCTACTCCCTCACCTTGAAATGTAGTTTTTAAATCTATTGATGGGTGGGGAACTCCTGAGATTGCATTATCTCCAGCGCAGCGGGAGGGACTCATAACATGATGTACGTCTCACTTTGGGTATCTCTTTCGTAATCAGTGATTATTTGATACTCGTCACAACTCTTCCTTGCGAAAAACACTACACTTTGTTTTACTATCTTTATAAATAAAACCCCACACATTCCCCTCCCGCCGGAGTGTTTCTTAAGTATACATTTAATGGAATCCTCAATTGTTCTTACATGTTTCTAAAAGCAAAGATGCCTGTACCTTTTTAGTCATTTCTCTTCGACATTGTTAAAGAAGTCATTGCATTACTTCTGTGCGTTTTAACGGTGCATCATCGAAGTTAGGGTCTTCAAAACAAGGAGAACATTCTATGATGAAGTAGGAAAATGCGTAATAAAGGACATCGAAAATGATTTTGACCACTTCAGAAGTCTGTATTGTAACCTAACGAGAGGTTAATACGGGCAAAATACCATCAGGTGCATCGGAAAACGTAATCTGGGTTCTATTTATGTCATTTAGGCGCATCTCACATATCTCACGCACGGCCGTCGATTAATTTTTATACATTTCCTTACAATTTGTGCCCCGATGTTATCTTTAACGAATCATTTTGTTTAGTTCGTAATGCGTGAAAAAGAACACATCGAAAATGATTTTGACTACCTGCGAAGTTGCACTTACCTTTAATTCTTTATTACCGGCCTTGATTTTGGCCTGTTGCTTCTGCATTTGGCATGTAAAAAACCATACGGTGTAAATTTGTAATTTTTGCGTCAAAGTTCGTTTTGGATGGCCGCGACTTGATATCTGTACAACGTTTCCTTTTTATTGG
>JAAAKM020001671.1:0-14337 GCA_010016025.2 Alatinidae sp. Z8VKAUB7J3 | reverse complement strand
TTTGCGATAGCGCAGTTGGTCGATACTGATCGTGACGGCTTGGTTCATGGGTTTAAACCTTTCTACATATAACGTTTAACTCTGATCGCTAAAAGTGACACGAAATGATTTCAAATCAATTTTGTTGAAACTCTCGGTGCATTCACCTTTCATGCCGCTCGCTCGGTAAGTGCTGTAATCCTGGAGGACATTGGCAACCACGGTCTTCCACAGAATACGACTCGTTGAAACATGAAGCGCGCCCGGGCAATCCCTCTTGTTCATTTTGAGAGGCACTTGACGAAAGCGAGTCGCTGTCTTCCCCGATCTCTTCTCCTTCAATCTTCTCCGTCACTGATAACCTCTTCAGACTTTCTTTCCGCATGATGTGGCCAAAGAACTCTGTCTGTTTCGGATAATAATAATCAAATCCTCAGTAAAACAAAACCTCGTTTATAGTGCAGCCTTCAATAACCACATTGTGTTAGAAACTCACCTGCTTATTATCATCCCTACATATGCGGTGATAAACTTGCAGCTATAACCTAACTGGTATTAACCGTGTTAGCTGTTCTTTGTTATCTTTGTTCTGGAACAAGTTACTTCTTTGGACCATGTTGCACTACAACGCTCTGTTCAGTAACTGTATAAAAGCAAGACTTAAATTCACAACTTGGACCGTTGCTAGCCAAAACTGCTCAGTAGTTGTACTTGTGAGATGCAATGACTAAGGGAAGTAACTTGTGATAGTAGTGTAGTGCATTTTGTGTAACAGTCTCCAAGAATTTCTGACAGATTTAATTTTACCAACCATATGACTTGCTTCAAGTCTGATTTTGAGTCTCTCTCTGACTCCGCTCACATGTTGTCAAGACTGACATGGAAAATGCCGTTATCCTTCTTTGAGTGCCATTAAGTTATTAAAAACAGTTCCTTGATAGAAACTGAGAAGCAAGTTCCATGTTTGCCAATAGTCGTGGTTTGATATTTCGCGTGGGAGCATCAGGAATTTTTCCGTAAAGACGACTTGAGTTACACTTCTTTCGGAACGGAGAATTTAACAGAATTCTAAACACAGTGTCAGTCATTTCTTTTTTATGCCAGTAGGCAGAAGCGCGTACCATGACTCATTTGAGTGTATTCCGTGATATGATACCAAGGATTTCCCAAGGAGTAATATTTATTGCGTCTTTAAAATCCAAGTCACGTGGCGTGGTTGATGAGATTAACAACTACCAAAGTCACCTTTTCATCTCCCCTCATGTGTCCATAAGCGATAGTCGCACGACATTGTTTCCGTGACGTTTAAATAGGCACGGCTGTAAACACGACAGAACCGAAGCGCTTCTTAAGACACAATGGCTTAGGTTGCAATACAGTATTTTTGAAAAGCCGCTGCCAAAATTTCTACACGATTAGAGTTTTGACGTAAAATATGGCGAAGATTTAAATATTCTAAAACTTTTCGATTCAGTCCTTGCCATAGATGGTAGAGTTTATCATGTTTTAAGTCGCTGTCCTTTTTTGGTTCTTTGAGCATATTAACAGCCTCTATCCCAGTATCAAGTTTACTTTGGAAACAGACGAAGATGGGAAACTACCTTTCTTGGACCTCCAAAAGCAGACCACCACACAAAAACGGCATAACGCCCTCACAACCTAGATCGATCCCATATTCCTCGAAGGTCTGCAACTCAACCTCATAAAGACAGTGACACAATTCAAATCCCGGAACCTGAAGATGGGAGAGGTTTCTCTCGAAGTAGCTCTCAAAAAACAGCGACTCTAGACATGATTAAATCTACCATCTAGAATAAAACAAAACAAAAACCGAATAATAAGATTTCCTGATTTTAAGATATAAAATTCAAGGAAAACTATCTTTATGGAGAATATTTCGAAAATATTATCAAATCATCATCAGCTCTATACTACATCCACAATACAGCAGTCCTATACAAACAAGTCCTATCTACAATCTAGTGTTACAGAAATACTTTCAGTAACTCTCCAAAAATACTGTGCTGAGTATGTGGTTGCTAGTACGTAACTAAGGCCGTTCTGACTTTAGGTTACATATAGGTAATGATTTGTGTTATGTTTTTGTCCACAGGTATGTGCTGTATAAGCTGCCACGATTGGAGGATGCGCAGTCATCAGTAGTTAGGGATGGCTTTGGATACACATATATGGACTCAAGAAGTACAAAGTTTGAACTATCAAAGATTGAAGTCAGAAGCGATCAAAGTGTTCCAGGAGTTACATTGAATCAAGTGTATCAAAATGCGAAAGGAGCCCAAAACAAGATGGCGTACATATTTTATGACGACGAGGCCCCAGGAGGTAAGAAAGCCCCTTTTATGTGATGATATTAGACAGCTTCTATTAGTGGCAGCGCCAGTTTTCAAGACGTATGTGTGTGTGTGGGGGGGGGGGGGGGGGGGAGGCAACTTCTAATGTTTCATTAAGACTCCTAATTAAACGACTAATGTGTCACAAGAGTTATTACAACCGATAGATGAAAGTACGCGAGTTCAAACAGCTTGGGAATATTTTCTGAAAACGGACCTACCATGTCTCCAGTCGTTTTAGCAGATTTGGACGAATTGAAATCTGATGCAAGGGGGACGAGTCGCGCTTTGTTATTGGAACCCATATCACTCCAGGTACAGCTATGGCTCGCCATATAAGGAACCATTTAAGCATGGCGAAGACGAGGTAAAACCGGCCAATCCATCGATCAATAAATCAATCAATCAATCAATCAATCAGTCAAGTAAGCAATTGATCAATCAATCAACCAATCAATCAATTAATCAATTACTAAATCCATCCACCAATTAATCGATGAATTAAAAGCAATTCATCAATCGATCAATCAATCAGACAAACAAGCAATCGATCGATCGATCGATCAATTAGCCAATCAATCAATCAGTCAAATATTAATCTATTAACCAATGAATTGACTAATTATTTAATTGATGGATCAACTTATTAATCGATCAATGATTAATTAACCTATAAGGTAATCAATTACTATTGATCAGACAGTGTATAGTATGTATATACATGCCACAACATCTTTTTGATTCGGTGGTGTGGCATTGATTAGAGAGGGTGTTTTAAGGAGGGAGCGTTGATATCAACCTTGGGATACTGTGCAGCTGTTGTTTCAGAAGGATATCAGGAGTAAACAGACTGTCTTGCTTGAGATGTTTGACCCGAAATTCCCCTTCTTTATTCTGTACCATAACTTGTCGAATACCTCTTTTGAGATAGTATAAAACTGAGTATTTCGCAACTGGGAATCGGTCTATACTCTACCATAGTTACATGACTTCCAATGATAATACACTCTACTTCTCTAGTGGCTACATTAGCCCCCAACCATCCACCGTTGTATAACGTTAACCAGCTCAATGCACGTAGAGGTTAGTCTCTTTGCGTCATGTCATTTGAGTAAGGAAGGGCTGCCATCAGGCATGTCATGCTTTTCAAAGCCTGTTGAAACTTACAAAGTATAATAGAGAAAAGAGGATTTGAAATGCCATTTGTTCTATTTCTCTCGTCTTAAATTGAAATTATACGATTACCATCATACCGTTATCGTTATAGTACATGTGTTACGACCATGCCTCATGGGTTTTAACAGATCAAAGGGAGATAGGTCGAAGGAGAGCTGTGATTCGTGTAACATGGATAGAGTGCGCGAGAGTATACATTTCATAAATTTCAAAGACAATACAGTATATATTTGAAGATGCGTCGCAAGACATATTTATATTTGAAACCGCACTGCACTTCTTCAAGAAGGGAACACAATCTGACAATATCTATCTTTATGAAGAGATTTTTCGCAAAAGATGAAAATAGTAAAATTTGAAATTTCAAATTATAGAATGTTTACAAATACTAGCGATTTGCCTAAGCGATTGGACCTTGATCGCCGGCGGTTAATCTCCAGCTTCAACCTCCGACTCGTCAATGTGTTTATCATAGCTGTTATTACATTGTTAACTTCCGTAGTCTTTCTCATTTCGACGTTTCACTTTGCAAAACATGTTTTGTTTATCTGCAAACTGATTGGTTAAACGTCAAGATTCGCTGGCGATCGCCTCAAACGTTCAAACATGTGCGCGTGCTCAGAAGTGGTCGCAGGCACCAGCGCTCTCAAACTTCGCCAAATGGAGATTGGCCTTCAAAACGAAAAAACTTAATTAATTTAAATTTAAGCTTTCACGTACTTTTGACGGGTCTTCACGAAGAGAAATAAGGTATCTGCTGGGGACAAGCTGCTGAGGAAAGAGAGATTTGGTTTTGTTGTTGCTGTTGTTTCCGTCCGCATTAGTGTAGTTCCGATTATATGTTATGTCGGTTTTTCTTATAGCCGTCCTTGACTTTTTGATGTATTCTTCCCAGGATTTTTTTTGTTATTAATGTTTTGGAATGATTTTACTGTAACTTTGTATATGTTACTTTAGAGTGCTTTTTGCCGTCGTTTGGCGTTTATTACTGTTTTGTTCTTGCCCTTGTGTATATGGCATCAATTTTCAATGTTTTCCAGTTTAGTAACCCTTGTGCGTGTACTTCGTTAACATTTTGTCGTCCCTTCAAAATGTAGTCGTTATCATGCTTTTTTATTGTTGTTTTTGTTTCTTGTTTGGTTTTTTCCAGGTAAAGAATACTTTTACTACGGTCACACCAAAGGAGATGTGGCCTTTGACTCCGAAAGTGGTTTCTGGTTAATTCACAGTGTACCTGGTATGCCACCGGCAGCCGAAGAAAGCTACAATTACCCACACAGTGGCGGTGAATACGGTCAACACTTCTTCTGTGTCACCTTCAATGCATCAACGTTCGATGCCATTGGTCTTCAATTGCGGTACAATGATCCTCACATTCACAGCTCCTATCTTCCGGATTCAATGACTGCACGATTCCCCAACGTTCAAAAATTGCTTTCAAGTAAGTTGGCCCTTTCCGTGTAAGTTGCTTTAAGAGACTCTTCTTTCACGCTTAACGTTGGTAAAATTTTCAAGTTGTCACAAGAGGTTACCCAACGAAACAGGAGCCGCCCCAAGTACTCTTAAGAGAAACTGTCATAAAAATGTCAACTCCAAAATCACTGCAGTCAACATACTTATTCATTAAGTTTTATACAATAAAATTACTAAACATAGACAATGTAATAAGAGATCAGAGATTTATGGTGTCCATAAATGTTATATATGCAGGCTTGTTCTCACCGGATGTCCTTAGGACTCTTTGTGTCTTTGGCGTTTCTTTGTTTGAGTTCGGCGAGGGTTTTGACGACTGTGTATTGTAGGTAACCAACGGATCTTTACGACGAACGTAGTGTGTGGATCCTCCACCACGAAGACTATTTCTTCTTCGGCTTTAAAAGCGAACTCTCTTCCTTCTGCATAGGGCATCTCTTGTCTGCCTTCTACTATGTTTTTAGTATGACGTCATTTAATGCAGGTCTTACCGCAGAAGATGACGTCACTTTTTTACAACTTGTATTGACCGGTAAGCTGGACATGAAGCGGACTAAAGGCCCGGTCACACCGCCAATGATACCGATACTGAGACCTATAACGATAACGATAAATCGTTTTAGGAGCAGTCGCACCGCCATCGATACATACAATTGGACAAAGCACGTGTAGCTATGAATCGTGATGACAGGTAGTGAAATTTGCACGAGCAATGAAGAAGATACCGTGTCGCTGTTCTTGTTAGCAAGGCTGGTTAATGGGGAAAGAGATCGTCCGTCACAAGGTCTTTATGTCATAAATGTCATGAAGAGAAGTTTTTTTAACATTATAGAATTGCTGAACTTCAGTTTAAAGGCCCGGTCACACCTCCAACGGTACCGATATCGGGACCTACAACGATAACGGTAAATCGTTTTAGGAGAGGGCACACTACCAACAATACATATCGTTGGACGAAGCACGTGCAGCTACGAATCATGATGACAGGCAGTGAAATTTGCACGAGCAAGGAAGAAGATACTTTGTTGCTGTTCTTGTTAGCAAGGCTGGTTAATATTGAAACAGATACCGTGACAGGGTTTTTTATGTCATAAGTGTCATGAAGAGAAGTTTTCTAACATTTTAGAATTGCTAAACGTCCCTTTTATCTGAACACCATGCGGAGAGAGAGAAACATCACACGTTTGAACAGGTTGACCATACACAGGAAATGCTGCTCGTGGTTTTGAACAAACTAACAAAGAATAGCTCTATTCACGATCTTATGTAAGAGTAAAAGCTAACTTCTACACGAAGAAAAGGTCCTATGCCTTTTTATAAATGTAAGCTGTATAAATAAAGATTCTTTTGCGATGTATGGCAACACTGACACTGCCCAAACTTTTAAGTACAGGAAATATTAACTACTTACCACTAAATTAGACCAAACTGCCAGCCAATGTCACCCAAATATCTCCTTGCTTTTTAGAATCTGTAAATCCTTTATCATTTTTTTCATAAAGAACTTGATTCATCTCCACAGGCATGATCGACTCTTCGACTCTGTCGTCCTCCGTTTTGAAGGCATCACTGCTGTTTTCTGTGCGGTGATTGGCTACACGGGGTTTATCGTTTGAGTATCATTGGGAAAGTCGCTTGAAGACCGATTCACCAATGATATCGTTGGAAATATCGCATTGGTATCATTTGCACTGTGAGCGCTATCAAGTAAGTCAGGGCCAACGACCTTTTTATAGTTATCGTTATCGGTATCGTTGGCAGTGTGACCGGGCCTTAAGGGAGAGAACAACTCCGAGGTAAACGCGCACCGATAACCCACGTGAAAGCCCGATCACACTGCTAACAAGACCGATAACGATACCTATATCAACAAAGATAAATCGAGCGGTCACACCAAAAACAATACATATGGTTGAGCGAAGCGCGTGCAGCTATGAATCATGATGACAGACAGTGAAAAGTCCAGGAGCAAATGACGAAGATACCCTGTTCTTCCTAGCAACGCTGGTTAGTAGAGAAGAAGACGCAATGATAGGATTACATCTCATAAACCTCATGTTTCTCATCGGTACCGTTGGTGGTGTGACTGGGCCTTCGTGTCGAGTTAGCATCTCGGATCCAATTTATTCTTTTCTTCCATGCATCTCTGTTGCTCATAACTGTCGGGAGATTGTCAAAGGAGCAGCCTGTGTCATCCATCAGCTAGTTTATATGTGTCTTTCTTGGCCAACCGATAAGTCTACTGCCATGTCTGGGTTGCCACAATAACACATTGCTCAAGAGTTTGTTCTTGCTGCGAAAACAATGACCACAAAAACGGAGTCTTCTCTCTCAGATTTTTGTTGTCACTGTTGGAAGATGACCGTAAAGCTCTGCTTTAGTCAGCTGGCTCGGCCAAGGGACGTTGCGTATTGCTCTGAGCATCTGTGTAGCTTCTATCTAGTCTCTGCTCCTGCTGTTTGGTCAGTGTCCAGGTGTATGAACCGTACAGTAGGACTGATTCGACTGCTTCACAGAAAAGGGGGAAAAAACGGGCCTTAGTCATAATGCTAAACGTAGCTAGAACTTCCTCGTTTCGTCGATAAGTATATTTGAGCGTAATGCTGAATTTTGATGTACTTATAAAAATTGCTTGTAATATATTTAATCCATTGTTTGTTACTGATTCCAGATCATAATATCAGAGGCCAGCCATATCACAGTTATCAGACGCTGGCTTCCGAGGCAGGTGTAAAGCTACATAGCTTTGCAAAAACGAAACTGTTTAACGCAGATCTTTATCATGACTTGGTTGCATCTACCCTCAAGAGTGATCTGCTGGCAGAAACTTGGCTTCACAGCCGTGAAACGCTTGGACCGACATGCGATGGCTATACTGTTGAAGATATATCACGACTTCAAGTTGTAACGGACGCAGAAACTTTCGTGTTTGACAACTACAACGATCATTCAAAGTATGCGATTGGCAAGAGTGAAAAGGCACCTTATGTATGCATTGGGGACATCAATCGTGTGGTAAGTTGATGAATCGCTTCATGCTAGCTGTGGAGAATACTCCGAGAAAATACGACAAGTTTATAATAACTGTAACATTGCTCTTTCCTCTGGCATATCGTAACAACAATTACTGAAAGTGATAAGTCTTAATCTTTTACATATGGCCGTGTGGGGGTCTGGTGACGAGTTCCTAGACTAGCAATTCCAGGCAGTCGTTGTTTTAAAGATATTGAAAGTTATGAAATGTTTCTCCTATGTAGGCGTTTATTTAAGTACATTCAGTAAAAACCAATAGCAAATATTGACGATTTGGAGAAGGAAAAGACCTTAGCAACGGAGATTCTTTCCTGGTACATTTCGGAGCTGGCTTGGTAGGCAAGAGTTCCCGCACTTGGTACGAGATCAAAAGATTTATGTAATTTTTATGGTCCCCATACTTCCTACCCTCCTTACGTTATGACGTTACGAGAATGAGTGTAGCAGATATACCTTCCAAAAGTTCAAAGACTTAAAAAATGTGTCACACTTTTTTTCGGAGACAACTCAGGGAAAATACGGTGTGATAATGAGAACTATAACAGAGATCTTTCTTCTACGTTATCATAACAACAACCGAATACTAATGTGACGTAATAATCTATATATGGCCGTTAGGGGATCTGGTGACGATTCCCACGTCAGTTTTATAAATATTGCCATGGCAAAAGAAAGCCATCAGTATAAAGATATTATGCATGAGAGGAGCTTAAACTGTTTTAAGTGGCGTTCCAAGTAAAGTGGAGGCACCCTCAGACACCATGTATGGCTAAAGTCATTTTAAAATGACTGGACGTGATGGGAGTTTGGCTAATCCATTGGAAACGTCGGAGGTCATGTCAGAAAATCCTAACCCCGACAATCACACCTCCCCCTTTTATTATTGTCTAAGGCGATTCAGGTAGTTTAAAACAACTGTTCCGTACAACCTTTCCGACCGAGATACCCACTGGAACGTTTTTACTTTACTACTACTTTACTTCAAAGAGGGTTTCTTCTGAAGTCTGAAATGGGATCGACACGTTTTATTTCAACATTAACACTCACGGTTACAAATATCTCTGCATGGAAGCCGGGTATGGCACCCCTAAAATATCCTCATGATGATACAGTAGACCTTATGGAATAAACCACTAGACGGTCCTCTTCATCGATAAGTGTGCTTCTTAATTTTCAGATAATGGAATCCTACTAAACGACTACTCTTTGGTCTCTAATAAACGGGGGATGGGGGTGGAAACAATATCAAAGATTAAGAAACGAGGGATTAGAACCAGTTTGTTGGAAAATAATTTCTAATAGTTGTAAAATGAAAGTAAAACAGAACAGATATCAACATATGGCAGATCTTCGCCTCGGAAATTTTTACATAGGTTAAAAATCATCATCACATATATCCGTAAAAATGCGTCTTTTTACATCATCGAAGCTGGTTTTCCAAAATTATTATGCGGGTGGGGTTCTAATAAGCTCTGGGGGTTGAAAAAATTTATAAATTAATAAAGGTCCCCTCCCCATTTATTGGAGACTAGAGAGTGTAGTTAAGGAGCACTACTATTTTCAATACTGTAGTATCCTTTGAGGTCATTATCAGTCGGAGGATACGAACTTTCTCTTTATGTCCCACCTGCCTCAAATCTCAGCCACTGATATAAAACATAGACAGGACTGCGTACTGCTTATACAACGTATCACACCACCTCATATTGCCGTCATGCCCACGTGACTTGTGTTTTGCCACTGGTTGTTCTTTCAAAAGCGGGCCTTCATGTTACTGCCGAGACAAGCACTAGTATTGCCCTAGTAGGCTGCTGGTGGCTTGGACAAGGGTTTCAATTTTTGTGCGAACAGGAATCAGTTTTCTGTCAACAAGAGCTTTAATTTCAAGTTACATTTGCGACTTTTTGGGCTCCTACTTCCTACATGTTTCGATTCTGTCAATTCTAGTGTAAAGTTCTAGTGTCTTCAAAGTGTAAAAAAGTGAAATTTATGCTAAAGAAAGTGTTTGAGGGGTGAACTCATAATTTTTAGATCTCTAATTTTGCATTGGTCTGATCGCCTCTAAAGTTACATCTCATGATCGCATTTCCTTGAAGAACATTATCTACTCCTTTTAAAGTACCTGAAAAAAGAGTCGGTATTCATTTGTAAAAAAATGTAATTGAAAACCATTTATATTCACCATCAGTATAAGCTGAGCTTACTACAGCATTCACCAATAGATTGCGGTAATTGTCATAAATATACCATTAATTGATGTTAGTGTATGTGGGTGTTAAACAGTCACTATTTGTACTAAAGACAAGCTTCTATTCACTCTTGTGGAATGTACAAGCTTGTGAGATCTATTGACGTAGAACACCGGCATTAGGTCAAGCATGGCAAGACAAGCTTCTTTCTATGAATTCAAACAGATAAAGTTATCGCACAGACTAGCAGTTATGTTGTTAATATTTGCTCAGCATAATTCTCGTGCATAAGCGCCCATTGAAACCTATCTGGAATATTTTAATACAGTAAACTTTAAGATAAAAACGATCTGTATTCATATTGCTCCTGGAGCTCGTAGTATTGACACGTAAGTATATTCAGAGAAACGTATCAAGGGCTGCATATTAGTCCCGCACATCAGTAACAGTTATCGAATAACTACCCCTACTTATTAAATTTTCGACATTTTGAACTTCTTGGTATCGATTCTCCCAATAACCTCGCTTATTAATGTTTTCTGAAAACCAGCTAACGCAATTTGAAAATTAGTTCGAAATATAGATACTTATATGGAACAGAATTGAGCTAAGAGTAAAATTGTGTTACAAGGCAGAATGGCACTGTTTGAAGTGTGTATTGATACTGTGATCAAAATAAATAACCTAGCCAGATGAGAACTTTTCTACGCAAATCTACACGCACGCACGCACACACACACCCATATATATAGTGTAAACGGTTAAATCTGGAGGTAATCCTGCGGTATATAGATTGTAAAAAGGATTGTAGTATAATACAAGGCGAATACTTCATTCGTATATTTTTAATAGAACACTGCCGGTTTCACGTCTCTCCACGATTTAAAATGTATATATACACACACACACACACACACACACACACACACACACACACACAGAAAAATAGACACATAAAGACACACACACACACAGAGAAAAACATACACACAAAGACACACACACATACACACACATACACACATTCACGAACACGCATGCACCTATTGCTCCCGGTTTATTAATGACGAAGTTATAGCGTCGCTGTTTACTCAAGCCCGCTCCCGTATGTAGAGTGTGCCTACCTGAAGCTGAACCATTCAATTCCAATTTTCTCTGCATTTTGTTCTTGCAAGTGTGATAGATTTTATTCCAGTCCAGGCTTTAATTTTCTGAAGATGTATTATTCTTTGACGCCCTCTTAATAGATAGTTGGTTTACTATGAGCCACCGATGGACTAGCGACCCGAACATCTACAGAGGCTAATTCTTTGGCCTCTACACGCGCCAGACTTCAACCGCTGGCTACAATCATGTTTTCTTTCTATTCTGTCATTCTGTCATTCATTCTGTACTTTCTATTCTGTCATTCTGTCATTCATTCTGTACTTTCTATTCTGTCAAGTCATGTTTACTTTCTATTCTGCTACGTTTTCACTGGATAGTGACAATACCATTAGGCAATATTATTCAGTTTATAGTTACTTTCCATAAAACTTAACAATCAATTTCACAATGTTAAGTATAATTTTATGGTTGCATTTACAGGAATCGCAATTTAAGAGAGGTGGAGGAACCCTTTGCATAGAAAATGTAGAATTATGGAAAGTATACAAGCAGATGGTCATGGAAGTGAATTCGTGCAATAAGAATACCAATGAACTCTGATCTCATCTTCGGCTAGATCTTCAATTTTGGACTGCAGTGAAGATAACGTAACAAGGTTTTCCATGTGAACTGTATATACCAAGGTTTTAATGCCAGTTCTTATTGTTTATAAAAGTTTTAGGCGTTTCGGGGTATTAAACTTTGATAGGGTTGTCGATTTAGAATTGATTGTAGACTCTGGCCGACCTGCATACCTTGACAACTATTCCTCTGATCACAGAAACACCTGGTTTACGAAAATAGTGATACAGACTCAACAACCCAGTTTGACGAGGTAGGTGTTATGGTGTTGTTGATAGGCTCAAACAGCATGATTTCAGGTTTGACTTTGAACATCCCTTTTTGGTTTCAAACAATAGCTGCGGTCACGTTGCCACTTTTGACCGCAGCGAAACAGCGGGTTTTGATCAGGGAAACGACTATTTGTATGTGGCCGCAAATCCCACTTCAGATCCGACGATCTTGAGTTTCCATAGCAACGTCAAAAAGAACAAAAGGGTTCCGGATTACATTCACCATGTCTAGTGAGTAGTGTGTTCCGAACCCCAGATGTAATTAACCAATCGTGTAGCAGCCTTTGACAGATTGTTGAAAGGTTCTGGTTAAACTCAAACTCAAAATAGATTTCCCCGCGAAATACAAACATGTTCAGAGACATCGCAACAGGAGAACAATACAAGAAAGGCACGATCTGACGTTGGCGTTTAGATACTGCTGTGAGTCAATTTTGCAGTATGACCCTAAGCCCTGGGGTAACTGGAATACCAAGACAGATTTGACATCTGGGATTCCGAAGCGGAAAGTCCGTTTCACTCTGGTATGTGTGACCGCAGCTAATGTAAGAACGTTTGCAATGTAAAAATATTCTCTGTCTAGAGACCGATTAAAACAAGGGATTTCGGGTACTACTCTTTGGGTTTAGATAATATTATTCACATTTTGTCACTTTAAAATACATAGCCGCCCAGCGTTGGCCTCGACTAGCGACATATATTAAATTCAACACTTGTCTCGATGATGACCTGTATGATGCCTGTTTTATTCCTCCGTAGACTGTGACATAGCTTACCTTGCACATTTAGAAAACTCAAATGTTTGCGTGAAGGTTATATGTAAATCTATACCATGTTCTTTCGTGCTCTCATATATCGCCCTCCTCGTTTGTCCAATCTCTCCCTGTGGATATGGGAATACGTACTTGATGAATGCCAGCAGTTTGCAATCAAATTGTCACCTTGAGGCAAACAATATCGCAAAGTAACACCTCATATAGTTAACGTGAAAGCTTGAAAGTACCAAAAACAGGGAAGAGGGAACCACAGCTGTGAACGATAGCAGTTATTGAAATTTGTTACATTTTGAACATTTGTTGAAGTACTTTAACCACCAGCTCTCGAACTTCAGGTCGACATTCTGCAATTCCGACCTAAACGCCGACCTGACTACAGTTCCGATTGATGGGTGTTTTGGGTTACTTGTAGGAGATAGATCGGCCACGGATACTTATTGAATACTGATAAGAAGAATTCTCGATGTAAATATTTTGTAAGCGGTAAATTGTTGAACTAAAATTTTTTTACCTGATAGCGTTTTTGCTGTTGCGTATCCTCTATCTGTTCTTTGTTTCGTCGAGATGTTCATAATTATGCTGTCGCAACCAACATTTCATTTGCACAGTAAAGGACCTTTAATATTTTACAAGGTCAAGGAGAGGATGGGGATGGATTTTCTAATAGGTTGTGTAGGATAGTGGAAGGGGTTCTTTCAATGATGGAAGAAGCGACAAAAAGGTCTGGAATGAATAAATGAGTCTGTGCGAGATAGGTAAACGAGTTGGCAGTAGTATATTTTTGTCGATCAAGACAAATCTCGAAATCGCTTGAGTGCACAGGCAGACATGGGTATTACTATCAACAAGTGCCACGTTTGAGAAAATATCAATCAAGAAACAGGAACAGCAAAAGTATTAAATTTAAATTGCCTTATAAACATTTGAACATTAGTAAGATTTAAGGAAAGTTTATACATCGGATAAGAATATAGCTTATGTAGGGATTTTAGACCATTTTTTTAAAAACAACATTTATCTTTATCCTGAATTTCATTATTATCTTAGGAGTAACGGGTGCAATGACGGGCGAAATATTGTTAAGGGCTGCTCCCCCGCAACATACTGTAATGAGCCGTATGTTAGGGACTTGTAGGACAGAAGAATCTTTAGATCAGATTCACTGGAATCTATATGGTAGTAACAAGTTAAACCATACACACAAACTGTAATGAAATTTACTAACTCTAAGCAAACGCTCCTTCCTTCGTAAGTATCATCGATGATACTTTCTAACTTAATGCGCTTTGGATTGATGACGGGCCGGATGGCAGTTCTTCCTTGGTCAAGTCACATGGCGCAGAGAGGCTGGTCTCCAATT
>JAAAKM020001670.1:3941-14343 GCA_010016025.2 Alatinidae sp. Z8VKAUB7J3 | reverse complement strand
GTAAATTGAATATCCCTCTCACTAGCACGATGACTTAGTTATGGAAAGATTCGGTTGCCCTGAGCACTCACGACCCTACTAGCATAGATCTCAAGGCGGAAGAACTTCGGCCTTAAGGATACTGAATGTAAATGCGCATACATTAACATGTTTCCATGACCAATATATTTATATTACAGTGAGCCTTAATAAAATACCTATCACCCCTTTAAACTAAAAGAACGCACCCAAAACCTCAACTGAAAATCGATTAACGCTCACTACGATACAAAACTAAATAGATAAGTTTCCTGGATGATAATCCCCTGAAAACATGTGTCTTAAACTTTGACAACGCAGAGATACAACTTGCTAAGTTGAATACTACAGAGTTTAGTGATACATAACTGGAATTTAAGCTTCATACTCAAAGAAAACAATATGAGCAACTTAGGTAGTTTAACAAAACGTGCATACAGCAGTAAAAATATTGCAAGGTGAGAACAAATCTTTCAATTTGCCTTCTAGCAAATAGAGAACTTAACATATATAAATGAAGGATAGAAAACACATCTGCAGTAAATTTAGAGTTTTATCACCATGCTACGTACTGCCAATTCTAATCCTACCACTAAATTTCCACATTTGTTACTTCCTACTACTAACATTCATGTACGATGCACTACAATATTTTTGTATATGTGGGTGTGTATATATAGACATGCCATGGGATTTTAAATAAAAGCATCTAAGCTATTTTTTGCAATTCCATAACACATATGCACACATATAAAGCGTCGATATAAACATTCCATTTTCCCCAAACTATGTTGAACGATAAACCCAAGACGAGGCACTAAAATAAATGACTAACTTTTAGTTCCAAAGATTTGCTTTCTTGACACTCAAACCCATAGAAATACCATTATGTCACATCTAATTTTAAAGCTGCAGAGGACGCAGAGTGGTCTATTCTTTCGTTTCGTTTTCTTAAAAAGTTATTTTATGTCTCTCCAACAGCTTCCTTCACAGCCGTGATGGTCTCTGGGCTCATTGTCTTGTCTTTATTTAGTTCAAATTTGCATGCAACTATTCCAATTGGTACTCTTCGCAAATAAGGGCTAGATCTGCTCATCATTGGTCTCCAGGCTTGACCGTAAGTTCCAGTGTAATAGTGCACCAATACAAAGCCAGATCCATCAAGCGGAGATGCAACTTGACCTAAGCACGGTTGACCCGGTATAAAATGTTTAGACGGCATGCGTAATGCAACCATGTCTCCCTTTAGTAAGCACCTTGGCTCAAACGTCTTCTGAACATATGACGAATCTATTTGAGAGGCTTCATCTTTCAATAGTGCATGTATTTCTGGTCCTTTCAACAGTTCTTCCTTGGTTTTTTGTTTTACTTGTTCCATCATTTCAAACGATGTGTCTCTGTTGAACCTGATCTCATCTAGCAGTTTGGGCTTTTGTATCTTCTTTCGCATTTCCCCATTGGTTGCCTTCTTTGGCTTTAACCTCCTTTCCTGCATCAACCCAGTGTTAGCCACCGATGCCTTCTCACCGTTAGCTACAGCAGTTTTGTTCTTAACCGGTACAGTTGGGATCGGAGGCTTCTTTACCTTCAAAGATTGCTTTGAAATTCTTTTCGTTGCAGTTTGCAGGACGGTACGTGGCTTATTACTAGTAATCGGGTCGCTATACGGTGAGGTGTCTTTAGTTCGAATCAGCTCCTTTCCTGAATGATCGGATAATGTTTTAGGGATAGACCAGTTCACAGGTGGAAGCGGTGGAAGCGTTTCATCCTCTTCGGACGAGTCGGAAGGTGACAGAGTTCTTTCCTCTCCTAAATGAATATAAGATTTGGAATCATTTTAGATGGGCTGACACAATGAATTTTTATTCTCCAATAAATAGTACTGGCTCGGTCTTGCAATAAGTTCCGGTGGGACTTTATTCACGTCTTTTAACATTCAGGTACTACTAAACTGGCACTAGAAATTCCTTTAGTTCCTACACTTAAATCAGTGTCATTGTATCTGCTGAAATCGCCTATAAATGTGTGTAATGATGTTAATAATGTTGTTCTGTCACGCAGCAAATGATGGATTGTTGTACGTAATATCCGAATAGGAGACAATTTCTAATCCAGACTACTAATTTTACAACTTATCCATACAACTTGAGAGTTCCCGTTCGCACACAAGGAAAAGCATCTTTCTCATTATTTACCTACACCTCGCACTTCGGCATGGTACAGCCTTTGTAGATGAAGGGGGCGCCAGGAAACAAATGCGAGGTTACTGTAAAACAGTTCCCTTAATTTAGAACGTCATTTGGAAAGGAAAGAACTCTATCTTGCCAAAATGTTGCAGACTTCCAAAATATATCTGATTCGGATACACGTAGATGCTCTCATAACGTGCAGCAAAAGTAAGGAGGCAACAAACCTCAGCTGTGAAGCTTACGTGGTCGTTATCATTCGTAACCAACATTTCTCGTTCTCACATCAACGGAAAATGTTAGAGTGTAAATCAGGATCGATTGTGAACGCGATATATGGCCTCTTTTCAAGGCAAGGCTAAGTACTCAATGCACATAAATTTCAATTAATTTATACAGGGCACAGGAGTGATCATTGTGCCAGCGGGTGGGAAGCACTATTAAGCAATCCCATCGACGATTTGGTCATGAAAACTTAATCGATCACACTGTAAGGTACTTCTAACTTCGCTCCTCTAGGTGCAATTGTCGTCTTCTTTCACATAATTGGTACTTTAGTACCTCTTCGAATTTCGGGTCCTCGCGCTCTCCTTACGTATTTATATATCTTAGTTACTTCGTTGTTTTTGATATTTGGGGAAAAAATTGTAGGTATTTTATATTAAAAGGGCAAAAAGTATCATAATGAATGGATATCTAATCTCCATCTTACCTACATTCTCGGATAATATCGATACTGCATATTTCCAAATGGAAGCTAACAGGTAGAGTTGAAAATTCGGAGCTCTGTCAAATGCTGATGTATGTGTGTGAATCGATTGGCCGGTCGCAGTTTGAATGAGGTTCCACAAATATTCTGATTAAAATTGACTTGACTTGCAGATTTCCAATTTCTTGCGAGTGACTGAACGTAAGTAGCTGCAAATCACTATTGTATGTGAAGAATTTTGAAACCAGCTACATGAACATGAAGCCAGCTTCAATAAGCCGCGTGTCATTAGCCATCATATATTTCAAACTTTCTATTATACTGGCAATCAGTACACCTATGAAGCTGATTGACGACCTTAAATCAGATGTCTCACGCTTGCAGATTTCAACAAAAAAGCTACTTCAACTTTCGAGGCATTTTACTAACATTTACTCTTTTCGGCGTATCTTATCACACGACAAAATGTATATACATGAATGCACAAAAAAGAAAGCTTGATAGAGAAATACTACGGAAAATGTGTCAGATATAGCATATACACATTTTAAATTTGCCACTGATTACTTCCCCAGTTAAAGAGTTTATGAATGAAGTATATACCTCCAGTTAAAAACAAAGCTTGATAAAGAAATACTACGGAAAGGGTGTCAGATATAGCATATACACATTTTAGATTTGCCACTGATTACTACTCCAGTTAAAGAGTTTATAAATGAAGTATATACCTCCTGGAAAGGAAATTTAAAATAGATTGTTACATTTCCATGTTACCGCACGTATCAACTTTCTTCCATGTGAGAAAGCAACAAAGTACTAGTCATTGTGCATTCGTACATCAAAAGTGGCTGTCACCTGGTTCAAGTGTACATGGCTACAGCTGTCTGTTATTTTTCATTTGTGTCAAGATTGACAAAACTACCTTAGGGATGGATGGTACTTCCCTTGCAAGTTGAAGTTTAACATCAATAGTTTTACGTTAAATATAAAAGGCAGTGTTTCAAAAGGGTCATAGAATCGGTGCCCCTGAATCTAGACCACATCACGCAGGTAAGCAAACAATTATTGGGATTAACTAATGAGCACTTACCAGACTTTGACTTTGTTTGCTGGGGGTATGGTTTTTCATCATCAGTCAACCCTTCCGGGAAAATACAAAAATTGTGCAATCAATTGCAAGGGCACAATAGAACAAGGCATTAAACACGAACAAAAAGAGCCAATGGTCTGTTTAGACTACCTGTTTTCTACTTCAAACTATGAGATCAAGGAATTACTATTATATTGTATTCCAATAGCTATTTTTATTTGCTGATAGTGGAATTCTCTATGATCACTTCTACTTCCTCTCACATTTAATTTTAATGTTTTAATGCCTTAAGTTACACAAAATCTACCTAGGGACTGTATTGTTTATTACTAAAAGCTTTGTGTACTACAAACCAAGTAGTGATGAGGCTTTTATTTCAGTTGTTAACATCAAATCACTGAAAAAACAATAAAATGGAAAAGATCAAAACACTAGAAGTTAAAAGCTCCAATTTACTTCTTTCAAAAATGTAATATTCTCAACTGCTCAAATGAACCGATACTGAAAACAGGAGGAAGTATATGCATGTGAAAAAACATTCTTGATGTAAAGTATTTCAAGTGAGAAGCCATCACAAGTAAACTATTGCAATATATGTATTTAAAATGGAACGGGGTATTGATTCTTGATACTAACAATTGCATTACAGTAATTATAACGTTATTGCAAATTCTGTCACATCTATATATAGCTTTTGCATGTGTCTTTGATGTAATCCCCGAAAAATGTAGTTGTTAAGATTAAAGACAAAAAATATATTTCAAATATAAAAAAACCATAAAAGAAACAAAATTTAATTGCACATGTAGACACATACCAGGTGAGACTTCCGCCTCCTCTTGTGGAATCTGTTCCCTCAGGAACTTTAAAATTTCCTAGAGTTGACAAATTGTAGAGAGAGGAATGAGTGTAATGTAGCCTTGTCATGACATATACATACTGTACCACATATAATTTTAAGAATTACACACTTGTTATCATCTATTTGACAATGAAAATACATGATCATTGGAGTGATTGCCATTTGAAAAGTAGCAGTATCTGGTATTACAAAAATAAACGAAGCTAGCACCAGTGCACATGAATGACTGATTGTATTATTTCAGTAACTAACATATAATATACTCTCATATTCAAATTGATTTTTGGCGGTACCCCTCAATGTAGGTCATTGTATTGTGTGATACAAATGACAAGGATGATATAAAACAATAAAAAACATTTCAGTCTTCATTTAAGTAATAGTTGAAGAGTCCTTTCAGTCCTAGCTTTACTCTCCATAAGAGAAGCTACCTACCCCCCCTTTTCTCTATGACCTGGGGCAGCAAGCATTTTTGAACTTTCTGTGCTGTCCCTCGATGCATGCAGTGCAGAAGAATTTAACAGAGCAAAAGTTGTTATTGTAGAATCTTATGTAAAGTATATCTATACATGTACATATGTATATATACATATATACAAATAATCTTTTGTGAATAAACATACCTAGCAGATATTGAAATATTGACATGGGAGTCATTACTGTTTAGGGTCCATTAGATAAGTTGCAATAGGTGTAATCGAATTTGATTAAGCCTGAGGATTGCAGTAAGCATGAAACTTAAAGTAGCTTAAAAAATCTTAGTCTTGATTTTGACTCAAATCTATGTTTGCTCTACATATTTATGTACAGAGCACTGTTTTTCTAGAGCTGAGGGGATTGGAACCCACAACCCATTGGTTTGAAAACCAAAACCTTAACCATTGGACCATCAAGTCATGTTAAAACTGTATAAAACAACATACCTGGGTACCTTTCTCTACAATATTCTTCGGTGGAAATTCCAAAGGGTTATCTGCCAAATGTATGGCAGTAAGTGATCTAACCATACCTTGGCAAGAAAGGAAAGGCAACACTCTATGAATAAAATACTCAAATGGAAAAAAGGTGAAAGAAGAAAGACGTAGTAAATATTTGAAAGAATTTGTACCAGAAAGGAAACAGAAAAAAATGAAGAAAAAAAGAAGGAGGTAAAGAAAAATATGCCATAAAACTTTGATGAAGAAGGGGCATGAATGGTAAGGAAGGATAAAATTTAGGATAGTAGTAAGAAGGAAGAAAGAACAGAGGAGAAGAAAGTAACTAACATAACTTCACAGATTTTGAGACTATAAAACTGGCTCAATTGTTTACAGAACCATTGTGGGCAAGTGTTAGTTAAAAAGTGAAGAAATCGTCTAAATAACCAATGAAACATTCTAATCCAAACAACATCTACTGTATCTGTTCTAAGAGGGCTTTATCAGAGCACATAATAGATAATTATAGGGTGATTCCAAAGTATTATCTATGTACAAGGCAATATTATTATCAGGTATATTTAATACATTAATTAGACTCTTCCGCAAAGAGAAGATTCTCTTAAAGTACATAAAATTGCATGGATATATGTGAGTGTAGGCACCAAGGCTAGTGGGCTTTGAATTCTTTAACCATGCAGTTTAAAGTATTCCTTACAGTTACTAATTGCTATATACTTGCCAATCATAATAAAAACAATACTACCTCATCACACTATAATTAATTAAAAATTATAAAATAATGCTTACTTACCAAGCTCTGATGGTAATTCATAGATTTCATTTCCTTCAAGAAGTAGTGACTTTAGCACCCTGCAGAAAACAGGAGAAGAGTTAAATAGAAAGATAAACATACAGTGCTAAATTACCTCAAAGTATTGAGCCTTGAAAAATGAACTGATTGGTAAAAATGAGGACAGCAGATCTTAATAAAGTACAACCAACATTGACATGAATACACTGGATATTCATTAAGGCAGCCTTTATAATATTACAGAATTAAAAAATTTGGAGGATCCTTTCAGAATCAGTGACAGTGTATATAATACCCCTTTCACATGAGAGGCTTCACATTTCCAATGCTGGTGTGGGTTTGCAATTCTTGTGTTTACATCAGTCCTGACACTGACAACATCAACAATGTTCATTGAAGAACTTAAATTCACACATCAGTCCTGAATTCTTCCACATCAGTTGCCATCTTTGATAGTAGCTGGGTTCCCCTACTTAGCTAAGCTTCTAAGAACTGCAAAATGGTAATTCTCCACAAGAATTTAATAAAGCCATGGAGATTAACTCATATTTTAAATCTCTCCATGGAAAGAGCTTCTGCCAAAAATTGAAAAGTAACAGGAAAAGGAATCAACATCAGACTGGATTAGAGAGGTTCACACAAGCCAGAATTTAAAACATTTCTGCCAAGCTCCTTCTACTGGTGACAATCCTTGATCATTAGTTCTATTACTGAGCCAGTTTTTCTTCCACTGTTCCCTCTCATAAAAAGCAGGGCTTTTTAAGGTTCTGTCCTGGACATCCTCTCTTTAAACCTTGCAGAAGTTGCATAGGGGTCCTTCTCTGTACTTTCTTCATGCCCGGTCCTCAGAACCTAACCAAAAGTTCTACAGTAGTGATCTTGAATTGGGTTATTATATAACTGTCAGCTCAATGAGAAATCTTTGTGTGACACCTTTATTCATGATTTGTTCTGTAGATATGTTTAAGCACAAGGATGATCCACAGGCAGCAATGTTCAAAAGCACAGATTATCCCTATACAAGCTATTTTTACTTGCAAGGTCTTGCAAGAATGCTGAAGGATAAGGTACTTTCAGGTATGGTTGACTCACATATTTGTTCAATACTGTAATACTGATATTCCTCTTATTATAAAGGCATTCTTTTAGATTTAGTAATCATGTATATATCATGTAGAATCAAGTAAGCTGCTTAACGCTGGATACTTTAGAATTATCTGACTGTGAAATGAAGACATTGATATTTTTTTTGGCTACTGTTTACCCGACAGCTGCCAATCTTTGAACGTATGTTGAAGTTTCCTTTCACTAGGACCAGTTGTCATCCATGGCTCAAACACTTATCCTATACTATAAGATTTCCACAGCTGAAGTGCTTCTATTAAAGGCAGCATCACTTGGCCTGTGAATAATCAAAAGAGCTACTCAATCACAGTTGGGTCTACTTGCCAATAGCAGGGGCAGATTTGATGTAGAGTTTGGGTAGGCCTATAACAAAGTTCTGCGCAATTGGCTATGCACAAAGTATTGGATTGAGAAAATCAAGGCTGACATGAAGTCTCTTAAAATCTTAGATCATCTTGCTGCTGATTGTGTTACATAAGAGGTATCACTCAGGGGTAAGAATGTGATTACATTGGTGTTTAGCCATGTAACTGAGAAAGATAGCACAAAACTAAGTTCCCTACGTAATAGTGCATTTTTACAAATATGACATTGTACACTCTGTGAATGCACCCATAATTAAGTGGACCACACATAACAAGGGCAGAAATAAGAATTAGTGAGAGGATGCTTCTTTCCACATTAATATTGGGTATACTGTTACTGGTTAAAAGAACACCGTCCTTAGGACTGAGGGATGGACCATTGATGAAACAATAACATTTAGATAGATAGAGAAAGTGCAATTTTAATCTTGTCTATAAATAATTCAAGTAAGGCTTGCTTACCTGTGCTTTCCAACACTCGAAGGCAATGCTTTTAGTTTATTATTCCTTAAGTCCAACCATTTTAAATTTGGCAACTTTTCAAATAATTCATCTGGAATGCTGGTAAGATGATTACCTTCTAGATAAAGGAACTACAAAGACAAAAGTATGTTGATATGTATTAGGAGCATCTCCTGCAACACACAAAATCTTTGTCTTAAGAGCAACACTAAAGTTTAATTTGTTAAAACGTATAGTCTATTAACCTCAAAATGGAAACAATAAAGAAACACATGAGTTATATGCATAAACCGAGTGGTCGGGAGAGTATGGAGAGCAATCTGCTCCCCAGAGGTTCATAAAATCAAAATTCAGGCAAAAACTGCATAAAGTTGAAGCAGTGGGCTGCAAATTTCCTAAATATATAGGCCTATAGCTATCTTGTAAAAATTAAATTCATAATGAATCTGACAATTTCAAAGGTGACCAAATATTTCAGCTGTAGTTACGAATTTAACTGATACTCTGATGAAAAAGCTTTATTTTTAAACAAGGTATAACGTATGGCATATTTTCATGCAATGTAGTGGGATGCTCTTGCTTGACAAGGCAGCCCGATTTGCGTCCTCCCCAAATCCTGTCGCTGAGTGTCACGTCTAATTCTATGCTATTTTTACCAAGAACGTTTTGCGGCTACGTTTAGTTACAGAGGTGGGAAGTATGTAAGAAATATTCCTTGAATCTATACAATGATAAAATTACACAACAAAATACTCTCACAATAGTTTGTTCTATGATGTATGTGCTTACCTCAAGCCTGGTCAACTCCAGTACACGATCCGGTAATTGAACAATCTTTCTTCGGCCGAGATCTAATTTGTTGCTGTTTACTGCTTCCGCTGACTTGATGAGTTCATTAACTGTATCGTCATGGACCTCAGATGGATCAGGACACGCCATATCTACTCGTTATCCTCATCCTGCGCTGGAAACTTCAAAGGTAGAACATATTTCTTTATCATACTATGATGATTTGCTGTCCATTGAAGAGGTTCAGTTGCTTTCCGCGGTTGTTTGGGTGAGGGAGTCTGGGCAAACGGAAGCAGTATCCATAACGACAGAGCGGCAGCCACTCGATCATTGAGGACTGACACTCCACATGGCTCAGCCAGGGTCTATGTAAAGTGGACAACTATCGACGGATTTTGGCTCTACAAATCAATGTTTAAGACAAAAAAATTGCAGTATAGTCCATAGTAGGAAGAATAAATTCTCTATTCTTCCAATTATGTGTAGTCTAAGTGGTCAAGACAAAGAGATGCCTGTATACAGTTTTGGAGTTCCTTGAGCAAGCGACCCATTCGTACAGTCAAAATGTTTTCATGAGACAGAGATTCTTTCCGGGCAATAAGTAATGTTGACTTGTGCAGATTCCGCCAGTGATATCAAACCACGACCACAAACACCTAATCAATTTGTAAATCTTAAAGCAAAGGATCATCGTCAACTTTGGTTAATTTGTAAGTTCTAAAGGGTCATACTAAGTGGGAGAGGGACCTGAGCTTCTCCAATAATTATGCAAGCATTTTTTCAACGAAATGACTTGAAGTTTGGAATGACTTAATAGATCCCTTTCGAAAGTACATACAATTACTACGAGTACCAATATATAATATCTGCGTACTTACAGGTTGTGTCATTGCATATATCAACTTTATACTACTTCTCCACACAGTAGTAGTGGCAAGGCTTCAAGCCAAAGAAACCTACATCATAAAGGCAGAAATCGCATCCAACAACTTTAAAATCGAAGTAGCAATAAAAGTGTTTATTGAGTTAATTTACAAGAATGAATATTTATATGTGGATGAAAAA
>JAAAKM020001667.1:0-10891 GCA_010016025.2 Alatinidae sp. Z8VKAUB7J3 | reverse complement strand
TTTTTTTTTACTAAAAGCTGTATGTAGTTACCATTACGTCTCTTCCATTTACACTCTTTTTTTTATAAACAACCCAAAAAATAAACAACCGCCCCTAAAGTGCTGAAATTTTAAACAACTTATAAACAACTTACTTGGGCGAATTTCTATGTAAAACATTAAACAACTGTTAAGGGCAAATCAATACTTTATGGAATGGTCACAAAAAAGTTTTTGGGAGAGTTGCTATGGAACATAACATTTAAAGGCCTTACATAGTAATAAAAGGCTGTAACAAAACCCGTGCCCCAAACTTACTGCATAAAGTACAGCATATTATTGTATGTAAAACAATATGTCTTCGTACTACTAACAACCAATGCTACCAGTGCCAACTTAAACCATCCTCTAGAGTAGGGTAATGAGATCTAGCTACCATTGCCAATATTTCGTGGAAAAAAACAGGAATTCACCGAGAATTTGACCAACGTTGGCGTTGTTATCTGGATTATGACATGAAAAAAACAGGGCTTTAGTTTCTATAATCCTCATTTATTATTCAAGATGTTTACTCAGTATAATCTACAAACAACTAAACGACTTTTGGGGCCGTTTTTGACCAAAGAACTAAACAACCTTTGGGCGAAATTCAAAAAGTGAGTTGCTTATATAAAAAATAGTGTAGATGGAAGAATGTAGCATGTTAGAATGTTGTTCAAAGTAAAAGGTATTTTCATGGTTAGCAGAGAAATGGTCACCCGTCTAGGGCTTGAAGAATTTTACAGTTCTAATAAATGTTCTTCGTTTTGGAAATCTATGAGCTCATTAGGCTATCGTTGATGGCGGTCCCTTCTTGTTGTCCAAGCTCCCCTGTCCTACACTCTGCAAAGCCCCGAAACCATTAACCTGCTCGCGTTTAAAGTTTCAGAGGTAAGTGTTGCCGCAGTGCACTGTTATAGTAGGAAGAATTTAAAAGTTTCTATTTTCTTAAATGTAAAGTGCAGTTCTTATAGATATATTACCAATTTTTGTTCAGTGGTAAATTGAAACTCTGGTGTAAAATTTTAAAACCATTGAAAACTGTAAGAGTTTGTAATCTGTATATACGATGATCATAGACATTATGATGTGTAATATATTTATCTTTGAAACAAAACGAAAATATGTAAATAACAATAAGAAAATTCTCTTTCAAGACTTATATCTAGTCTCATGCAGAAAATGAAGTTGATCTGTAAGCAAATTGAAACGACACTGCGAAGCTGGTTATGAAAGGGTATCGAGGCTTTCTCCTTCCAAAAATGGAGTTTTGAGCTTCATCTTTCACTCAGCTCGATTTAGGGCCCTGTACACACATATTTTTCCTTGGATTTGAAAATCTCCGCGTCATCACGTAGTGTATTCCAATCGAATTAGCCCGTCCGAACTTATTCAGTTTCTTTTTTTAACCTGCTCTTGTGTGTTTAAACGGACACTCGGTATTGGCAAAATGTGCGGCACTCCCAAAATCTTTTGCTTGTTTACTTCTCCGTGGAATGCATTCCCTTCACTTTCGTGTCAGCTTTTCATGGCGTCCAATTCGCCAGCTAGACACGGAGAGAAGCCTCCAAATATCGACGCGCTTCTGCAATAGTTAAGGTGTACAGTAATCGTACCCAAGTGTACTTGCAAACACGTTACAAGGATTAAATAAGTGTGAGACGAGATAACATTTTGATTGGGAGCCATGTTGAATACTCACGCGGTAAAACCTGTATATGGTTCTGTTACTATATCGGGTTAAAAATATCTGGATTTAGTTATTCACTAGACCTCAAATTATTATCGAATTCAAAATATCTACTCTAGAGAGCTTGTTTCAATGTATCTAGAATGGCATACAGCTCCCCAGATGAATGTGGATGAATCTGGAACAAAGATGTTTTGCGCTCAAAAGTATTCTTATACGTTTGAATGTGTCTTATTGCAGTCACTTTTCTGTTGTTCGTACATTTCGGCGTCACACAAGAAGGATATCAGTACTTTTATTATCTTACGTCGACCAAACTCGAGTGAATAAGTAACTGTCAACGATTTCCATTTTTGTTTGTCAATCTCCCATATCAAGTATGTATAGTTTCATAATCTAAGAATAAATGGTGAATAACGATTTACATAAAATTTCTACCTCTTCCGTTGCAAAATAATGAATATAGAGGCCTGGTAATAGCTTCTGCGTACATTCGCGTTCATATGGACATTTCTTTTACGACCATACTGATTTCAAGAGAAAATTTTTCTGAGTAAATATCCTTCAAAACTTGACAAATAATTGTAAATCTTATTGATTGAAATGTGCAGAGGGAAGCCGAGCATGTATTTTGAAAAGGAACTTATGTCGAAGTTATGGGACTGACATAATTCTGAAGAAATTAATAGATTTGTAGGATCCAGGAAACTCGGTTTACCAAATTTCTTTGATTTCCCTTTAAGATTTACCTATACTTACACCAGGGCACTTGTCTTACTAAGGCGCTATTGTTCCACTGTGTGGCTATATGCTATTGTTGCGCCAACTGAATGCTTTACAAGTGCATAGTCCGTCGGACATTAGAGGGCCATGATCCTCTACTGAAATAAAGTACATGCCCGATGTAAATGTTATTATCAGTCAATTCCTTAATAATGTTAATTATTGTAAACAAACCTTTTAATAACATTCTTTAGTACTGCTATATGTGACCGACAATTACAATAATTGCTAGTTAATTAAAAGTTCAATTTTCCATCAACTAAGTAATTGCCCTCCCCCTCAAAAGTTCATTGGTGACAGAGGCGTGATAGAGTCGCTTCGGCTACATGGTCACGGAGGGGACTGGTGAACACACCCTCTACCTCCGAGAAAGATGGATTTTTTAATTCATTCGAACCTGTACCATAAATCTTTGACTTTAAGCTCTTGCCCTATTTAGTAGGGAATGATACATTGTAGATATCATAAAGTTTAAAACTGATGAAAATATTCAAAATACCAATTTCTCATAATACATCGTATAAACTCCTGCTATAAAATTGTAAGATGTTTGTCTTACATATAGCTATGCTAATTGGAAAAGTTTTCTTTTTGGTACTTGATTTACGTAATTTAGTAAGAGACGTAATTAGCTTGTTTACAAAATTAGGATAGAAAAGTAATTTTAAATTTAGAAATGACACTAGAGAAAGAAAATATGTCACCACTGGGGATCAAACCCGTGACCCACGCAATCGTGATGTGTTCTCTACCAACTAAACTACGTGACCTCTAATGTTTACAAACTCAATTTTTGTAGTCGCCACATTAGCTCCCAGTCATACACCGGTGGACATCGGCATCAAGCTCAACGCAATACGCGACCAAACCGGACACGCTCGCGAGGCCATAACGACCTTGTTTTCGTGGTGGCAACGACATTCTTCGTACAGTGTTTCTCCATGCATATTATAGAAAGTATCAGGCAAGATGTGTTACGATTTTAGGTAGATTGACTTGACTTTCAAGTGTAATCGGTAAATAGAAAATCCTTTTACCTGTAAGAACTGTAAGTCTGCAGGAATATTATCAGCAGCTAGTAGAAAATACTGTGCTGAGTATCTCGTTGCCACCTCGTAACCAAGGCCGTCCTGGCTTGTGGTTTAGTAGCGTATTGGAGACCAGCCTCTCTGCACCATGTGACGTGACCAAGGAAGGAGTTCAATTCGGCCCTTCTTTCTTTCCATACCCCAGTGAAAGTTAAAAAGTATCATCGAGAAAAGAGGATTTGAAACGTCAATTTAGAAAGGACAACAGATAAATAGAAAATATGTTTCCACCGCGGTTCGAATCCGTGAGGCATGCTCGATGGTAATTTTTAATTCTTACCCCGTTTAAAGACTGTCCCTTTATACGGTGCAACGATGAACTGCACTAACTGTCAGGTTTTGCCGGGTAGTTCGTGTACGAACACCCATACAAGACGTAATTGAGTGTGCGAAATGAACAGATCAAAAAGCAGGTTCAAACAAAGGTGGGAAATCATGACTTTCCTAAGAATAAATGAAGGGTTTCAATAACATCTGTTTTTAAAGGCGGTTCTCATCTCGCGCGGTTATGAAACATAGAGTAATCACTAAGTATCAATAATCTATCCTACCGCCAGTTACCGCCAAATTCTCAAAAGCTTTCTTTGACAAAGGTTTCCGAAGATCATAAAATATTTAAGTCGTAGCAGTTCCCTTAAAGGTGAAGGAGGAAGGATATCGGATTCTAGAGCTAGCGTTCGGCATGGGTTTCTCTGAATTAGAAAGGAACTTTGCAGAGTTTTGGCCAAGGATGCCAAAGCGGAACACCTGACGTTTTATCGAAAGCAAATGGTGTCACAGTTTGGCTCCAGATAAATACGTACAAAGGTATTTGCATCGATGGAATTTGTGAAAAACATGTAGAAACACACTGACTTACTCTGTCCTAAAATTGTGGACGATTGTGCAGAGATGGTTTACCAATAGCAGCAGAAAATTTTGGAATAACGGCCAGAATCAAAAGCCCGCGAGTTTGTAATAAGACCCTGAAATGTAAATGGTAGCAAGAGTAACCCTAGTCCCCTCCATAGGAAGGTACGGTCGTGTGCTTGGTAAAGGGTAATGGTACTCAAAGCGATCAAGGGATCATTAAAGACTTGATGGCAACGACATGCTAAACATTTCTACACTTTGGGGTCGTCAAGCAATAAAGGGATTTCCTAAACCAAATTAACTGATTAGTTTTGACAATGGTCTGTACTAAAGCATGAGTGATCACTCCAAAAGTATAAAATGTTTTCGGTTATCATTTTTTAAAAATATCTTACGAACAATGTCGTTGCCACAACGTAACCAAGGTTATTTTGGTCTAACAAACATTTGCAGTTGGGTTATATATTCCATTACTGTATCCTTTTTTGAATCGCAGTAAAATGGCCAAGAATTTACGTTGATTTGCGATTTAAATCCCTATGGAAATCAGGGTATAACAAATAACTAGCCTTCGGGCTCTCTAGGATGGAACAAAGGCCATCTGTGAAGATGTCTAAAGCCACATTGATAGTGAGATTATTGGTTTCCGTCGCAGAATACAAGAAAAATGAATATTATAATGATCTGTCGCCGCGCTGCTGCTTTGCTTCTGGGATTTTGGAAGGACGTGGTGTAGTATTTGCTCTCATAGATTACAGATTCATTCCATGATCTGTGAGAGGCAATCCTACTTTGCGGTTAAGAATGCATATGGATAGTTTCTCTGCCCCGTAGTTCAAATTAAGTGAATCATCCTTGGACGCTCTCTTTCATAATAAGTCTGCTTGGTGGTTTTACGGTTCATCCGGGTAGTTTCGATATCTCGCTCACTGCTCACAAGGGGTCTTTAATTAAGAGATTGCTGCTTTACTACTCTGAAGAATCAAAATAATGGGTCAAGAATGCGGTTTAACAGCAAATGGGCATTTGTTTGAGCACACGCGAATGTTCCCAAGGTTACATCAATGAACATTTTAGTGCATTTAAAACAGATGCTCAAAATTTCAATTGAGTATTGTAGCATCCTTCTGTAATTCGTTTTCTAAGATACCCATGTAACTTGAAAGCAAACAGAGTTCGTTTCTGATTTTCGTTTTATTCTTCAGTTATTTCTTTTTTTCCCCCTCAATTCCCATTATCACACCTCAAACATTGTCATTTTACTTGAGCGTCGTAGGCTTCATTATTATAATTTCAATCCTTCTTTAGTCTTTATACTCCTATTCTATTCATTCATAATTTCGTTACCAATGTACTCAGTCTTAAGAGAATTGGTTATAAGCTTTGCGAAAATCATGAAAGATTGTTTTGAAACTCATTGCAATTTTGAACCACTAGAAATCTTTCAAAATGAAACAAGTCAATTCACTCCAACAAACGAGTAGAACAGGAAAAGAACATGACTGCCTTGTTTAAATTTGAGTAAATATGCCAATGCAAGGTGCAGAACCACACAATTATAAATATGCAAACAGAATAAGTTTGTGGTTTTCGGTTAAGAGTCTATAGTTGTTTGTTTTTATTTTATTTTTTCTGGTGTTGCTTTATATTACACCTGAAACACTGCCTTTCCTTGAACGTTGTAAAACGCACTCATTTTAATTTTTTAGCCCTGTTTAATCTTCCAGATCCTGTTCATTCGTAATTTTGTTGCTAATTTTCTTAGTCTAGTCAGAATTTGTAATCAAGCTGCACCAAAATCACGAGAATTCGTAAAGAAATATGCTAAAATTTTTAGATTTCAGGTCCTATATTGTGTATAGAATCTGTAGATGTTGCAAGCTTAGGATAAGGCAGAAAGAAAATAACGTTAGTCGAGTATTTGTAGAAATGTTGCTTACATTAGACGCAGCCATATTCAGGAAAATCTTGAAGGCTCAGGCGTAGAATTTGTCCAAACTGCGGCTATATCACATTACCTTGTTCATGTGTTATTTCGCGCTCTCGGTTGATAAATGCGGTGAAAAAAATCACTCAGACGTGCAGCAGGATTACTTGATTGAGTGAACTTTGTGATGAAGATGCACTCGATTAATTTCACTTGAAAGCCGCATGCTGCGCAGGGAGCTAGCCTGAGCTTCTCTCCAGCATGGAAGCCTCATATTTATTTACGAACCAGTCAAGCGAATAAACCAACCGGTAAATACGCTAATATTGCTCAAAGGATCATTTGCATCCATGACTTTCTTAGCAGGTTCATCAGCTTCAGTGACTTGCCAATACCTTGTTTACAAACATTAGCGTCAAATGAGGTAATTTAATTTTGGAATTTTAATATTACAAATTCGACCGTGTTTCCTAGCTGCCTATAGGATTGGAAAAACTAACAATCAGAAACTATGACAATTATCAATTCCGTGAAATAATTAATTTGAGCACGGAAGCAATATGGGTTATCACTGTATCTCTTGACGTTAATTTAAACACAAATGTACATACAAAATGAAGATCTATATAATTTGTTTTAATTTAATAGTTGCTTTTGGAATCACCACCGGTGAGTAATTTCCTCGTTATGCATTATGTGTTTCTTCTACTTTGTCCTTGTCAGTTTGTTTTTGCATTTTCTATTGCTGCCGAGGCATTAGATTGTTCGAGTTTGCTCATGACTCGCAATTGATTTCCTACAGTTTGAGATATGTTACAAGCCGTTTGAAAACTTCACTTGCGTATATAAGACTTCATATTCCATAGCTATAAGTTCGATATTGTGATACATAAATGGCGGTATGATACTATGTGTTCGAAGTATCATAAGCCAGTAAATTGTAATCCTTCGTATGGATAATTATACAATGACTGTTCTGCTTCCTTGGATGATTTCCTGCAAAGCAAATGTTCACTTCCCTGTATACTAAACTCTTAAAATAGCAAATTATTTTCGCTTATCCATAGTTATATATTTAGTAACAATACGATTTACTACGTATCATTGCCGTGCTTGAGAATACTAAATTATACACTTTTTCTCAATAAGCAAGAATAGCCGGACTGCCCTTAATGCTAAGCAACTTGAAGGGCCGGATGAATAATTCTAAGCAACTAAAAAGTTAGAAATGGACAATCAACCTGCAGATATACGCTACCTTTCTTGTCAAAACTATTATAATTTTTGCTTGTTGTACATATCAAATAAATTGTTTCCCTTAGATTCCCCTAGTTTGTAGTATTGCTGGGTCTGCAAGCAGGTATGTGGGGCTGCGTCATGTGTGCAAGAAATGCTAAGTAGCTGTTGGGGCAAAAAATCGCCAAAGCTTTAGGCAACTCAGACGGCTGAACGAAAGTTTACTTGCATACTGAAAAGACGTGTACTCTAAGTGAGATCATCACTACAAAATAGCTGTTGTAAAGTGCTAGGGTACTTGTCCATAGTCCTTCGTCAGATTCGTACAAATATAGCCTGAGTCAAAGGCCAATGGAGCGAAGTAGGCTCTTATTTTCAGATAAACGTTAAGGAGTTGAGGAACCTTTGCTACGACACTTGTTACCCCCGTATCACTATGAAAACTCACAGCAATTACCACTTAAGTTACTTGCAGTAATTAACTTTCTCTAGATACCTTCTTGTAACTTTAATAACTGCACAGACCCTTAAAATCATAGATCCATGCTTAGTAGTTCATCGACAACTCTGCTCTGTTTTTGTCTAGTTTTAATGAATTACATTTTGTGACGTCTGTACTTTTATGCTTGAGGCAAGGTGTCACGTTATCCTTGATGGACAGCAGACGTCAAAATATATAAAAGGGACACCCAATTAAGCTGAATGGTTAAGGGGTTACTCATATAAAGAACGAAAGGGCTTCATTTTTTTAAGCAATGAGGACAAATCCAAACAAAGAGAGAAAAGGTTTCCAAAATTCTACAATTGGCATTTCGAAATTTTTACAAAAGAAATTTTAAATTGGTAGATTTATAAAACCGTCTTATAGAAAACAACATGTTGTACACTATAGTTCCTCGACGAGGGTCCATTGGACCCCCTAGGGGATATTTTAGATTTTAAGTGGGTAGAGTTGAAACACACATACCCCAGCGTGGGTAGGGATACGAAGAGGGCAAGTGAGATTTTCTAGTAAAATGCTTTTTCGTTGGCAAATTTTCTGGCAAAACTAATTAATATTACAAAGCTAATAGCATTTTTAATTGTTTTCCTTGTGACAAAAATTTCCAAACCAAATTTAAGGTAAGATAAATAAATAATGCTTCTGCTGTTCTCCCACACTGATAACGTTTAGAATATGACGCTGTGATCAATTTAGGCTTTTTATTGCACCTTTATTGCACATTGTAGATTATTTGATAAACCCTGATTGAAGTTGAAGATTATTCATAAAGAAAGAATACTCAATTCCTTGAAACCCAGGGGGGTACTTCGGTAGCACAAGGGGGGTAGTATACTGATGTAAGTTGAAAAACGCTGTTGTACACATTTCAGTATCACAAATTTCGTAGGACTATTGTTGACCTTCAATTTTGCGTAAACTAACAACTTAGAATTTATTCTCTTGTCTAAATAATACTATTTAAAATGCGTCTCTCAAACAAAACGGGGCTTTGCTCCAAATATTTAAATCACCTCTTATCCTCTTATTCGGACAGTTTGGTCCTTAAAAGCCGGGATTGGACGTCCGATGAGATGGAAGGTTTTCTTGAAATCGAATAACGGCAAACAAAAGGAAGAAGGTAGTCTAAAATTTCATGACCTTAACAGACGCCTTTTTCGAGTGGCCCCTAAATTCTCTCAGTCAATAAAAAAGTTTATAATTGATTCTCAGTATTACCACTGTCCTTTCTCAATAACGTAAAATAGGTTGATGTACTTATTCAAAAGGGGACGATTGCCTTGAATTTGGGAAGGAGTCTGACCTCTCATTGAATGCAGATTCTACTTGTTTTAAACGAACATTTTTCTCAACTTTTATGGTCAACAAAATTTATCAGATATATTTTTGCAACAGTAAAGCCCCTTTTAATTATTGATTTTTTATAACTCGCGATAAAAATTTTTTTGTAGTCATTAGAGGATCCGGGAGGGTTACCTAGGCCACGCGTTCTATCAAGGAACCACTATCAATTTTGACTTCGTTATTTTGAGTAAAGATAGGCTGATTGGGTAGTTTGGTTAGTTTGAGAGTGTTGAACAATGACAGTTACAATGTGGACTTGGGTGACTGAGAGGGAACGGCAGAGCAAAATCAATGCAATCCATTCTGTCGAGTATTTAAGCCAGCGAAGCTGATGCTATTCGCCTCCACCTCCCACCCCTGTATGAGCAACTTCTGATCCACCACATTTGTTGGGAACAATGACTGTGTTTGCTAGAATGATTTCAATGCATAAGATATTACTGTTTGACGCCTTTTTCGTTGGCTGTACATATTAAAATCACAGGATAGCATCCTCCCAGTAAGTAAACCTACCGTCCCATAAACTGGCGGCACTCACTCTTACACCTACCTCCTCAAATCATTACTTCGTCCGCTTAAGAGTTTTAAGTTGGTGGGTTTAGATGGACAGGAAAGTTTTTGCATTCACATTAACTTAAATATCAACTAGCTCTTGGTCGGCATTTGAACCTTTGTGCCTGTTTCCTTGCCGTGCGGCTCGGATCCCACCTTATAGAACATGTTAAAAATACTTATTATTTCAAAATGCTGTCAAATATAGAAGTTTAGACTATAGTCCTTTACTGTCTTTTGTCTATTACCAATAAGTGTCACATTGTCAATTTCTGTAAGCCCAACAAGCTCTAGATGCCACGGATGGAACATTATATCAGAGATAGTCGACCCTAACGACAATTGAAGGCGAAGACGAATTAACGCACTAGATATCAAATTTAATATTATTTTGTTCCACTCTTTCGTACAATATTTAACCCAATAGCTTACCCTCGGATTTGTTTTTTTATTATTAGCCCAGTCTCCCGTAGTGAGGTTATCATATATATGGCCGCTCGCTTTCATTCACAACAAGACAGTCCCAGTGTCACCTCCGTTGCAAGTACATGGAAATGTTAAATTAGCTGAAAATGGATTGCTTTTGGATGGACAAAATTCCTGGATTGATGGAGGAGATTTTACAGGCAAATATACCTTCCTTCATTACAGTTTGACCATATATGGTACAAGCATATTCTTATTGTACATTACGGTTACGTTTATTTGAAGCACTTTTCCAAGCTACATCACGAGAAAACTATCCACATATATAACAGAAAAATCATCAGAGCATGCTTCCTTAAAGCGATGGTGATAAGAGTCTTTCTGCATTCCATATCCAGGTCTTCTAGACGAACGCTCAACGTAGGGTATGGTTGGTAGAGTCAGAGAGTGAGGTGGGGCGGGGCGGGGGGTTA
>JAAAKM020001666.1:0-14349 GCA_010016025.2 Alatinidae sp. Z8VKAUB7J3 | reverse complement strand
GGGGGTTTAATTTTTTAAAAAGAAAGAATAAGGAAAACCTAACAATACCCAAAAAAACAAAGGGGGGGGGGGGGGGGGTGTGGGGGGGCTTCTTCAATCAAAGCAAAAGCAATGAAAAGAGACCATTCAAGACTGTTACTTAAACGTTAGCTGGGTGTGTGACTCCAATTAAAACTTTCCTAATTAATAGGAAATAAAAAGAAGTATTTGTACAAATTCATTAGTAAAGACAAACAGCCTTCAATAATTTGCATTTGAACTCCAAGATTTCTTCATTAGCTCCTGCAATTTCACTTCTCTGTTATTCAATATATTTTCAAATCTTCATTACGTATTTGTAAAATGGTAAAGGCGAGTAAATGAGTAATACTGCCATCCCCAAGATTTTACAATTTATTGTTGCCACCCTCAGCATTATGTGACTGGAACTAGATCTTTAAAATGGAGTTAGCAGGCCATATTGCTACGCAAACAACGAGTCTAAAGGAGAACGGCGATTAACAGGGATCACTAGAGGTAGCCACAGTAACGTTTAAGCAAATAGAACATTCTCTCCACTTTGAAGCATACGTACCTAAGGGCATCATCTTCAATGCTCTGGCATCCCTGAAGATTCAGCCTCTTTAAAAAGCCGCCACATCTTCGTGACAAGCTCTGGATAACCGGACCCTGCGAAAAAAATGTAAGACGAGAAAAAAATGTTAACGCAAACACACACTACGTGAAGCTTAGTATCAACAGTCATTACAAGATAAAACCTCACATCAATGCAACACTCCTAAGATATCACCATTACTGTACCATTGAAACTCATATCTTGATTGCTTTCGTACTTACTATTACTACCATTGTTGCTTTCTGATCAGTGGAGCTTAGGGTCAAACATCAGTTAACAATCTTTACACAAGTCTACAAGTGACCTGTGTGTACTGCAAGCAACGGAGAGCGGGTTTGGCTGTAACCCAATAGTTAAAACGTGAATTCCGAGTTTAGTTCGTACGAGAGATAAGCTAAAGATCGCTGCTGTGAAATATGGGTCACAGATGTTAATGAATGCGTATAGACATCAGGAACATAGTTAACAATCTCAGGAAAAAGCACAAGAAAGAATACTTTGAAAACAAAATTATTAATTGTGAAGGAAACTTGAAGGAAACGTTGCAAACAATAAAACATCTCCTTAATAAAAGATCAAAATGTTACCTCGGTGCAAATAGATGGGCAAGAGGTAACTGATAGTGTTAAAATTGTGCAAGCGACGAATGATTATTTTTGTACAATAGGAAAGGAGCTTAGTGGTAGCATACAACCGTAAACCAATCCTTTATTAACAAATAAAATAAACATTAAGTATAGCGAAACAGGCGCTAGCTTTTAGTTTTATTCGATTGATACTGCTCACATAGACACGGCACTTACGAAAATGAAAACATATTTAGGCTTTGGATCAGATGGAATAGCTAGCTATTTTGTTAACCTTGCCTTCCCGTCCATCGTAACATTTCTTAGTATAAAACAGAAATTTTCCAACTCCAATTTGTAAAAGTGGATCACGTGATGATCGTTCCAACTACAGACCTTTCTCTGTGCTACCAATCTTATAAAGGCTAGTTGAAAAGCTGATACACGTTCAACTATACCGGTATCTCGAGACCAACAATAAACTATATTCCTATCAACATGGCTTTTGAAAACTACATGCGGTGACTATCTGTCTAGTAATAGCTATAAATGATTGCTATATTGATATAGACAAAGGTTTATACACAGGGATGGTATTTCTTGATTTACAGAAAACTTTCGACACGGTTGATCATCATATCCCACTCGATAAATTGCGTTATTATGATATTAACGGGACGGAGTACAAGTGGTTTTTCTCCCACTTAGAGAATCTTACGCAATACTGCAAGGTCAACGGAAGCGAATCTGATACTAAAACGATTGGTATGGGAGTACCACAGGGATCATGCCTTGGGCCTCTCTTATTTTTAATTTACATAAATAATTTACCTTAAGCTTTAAGCAGAGCTACTGAAGTTATGTACGCTGTTGACATAGCTATAATATATTCCTTGGAAAACTTGGATGAACTAATAACAGTAATAAATGCTTAGAGATTGCTTGCCCTGAGAAGTGGTTACAAAGTAACAAGCTATCCTTAAATATCCTCAAAACACAGGCAATGATTAATTGGATCATCTCAAAAACTGTCTAGAATAGAGACATCTGTAAATCTATCTCTGATTTTTCACTTAAAGGGAAATAATATCGATCTCGTTAGAAAAACGAAATATTTAGATATTACGATTGATGAAAACATGAAATGGCAAATCCAGACTAAGCTAATTGTAAGGGAAGTGTTCAGAACCCTTGGCCTCCTGAAATATGCCCGGCCATACTTTCAAGAGCCCACGTTAAGAAATATATACTCAATCACAGTTGAACCCTATTTTACTTACTGTAGTTCCGTTTCGGGATGCTTAAGCACCACTAAATTACACACCTTGCAAACACTAAAATCTAGAACAGCTAGAATCGTAAGAGGTACACCCTTTGACGCACCAGCAGCACCTTAACTACAAGAACATCAGGTACAAGGATGGGCGTCTGTGGAATAATTGGTTCATAGGGAGACCATAAAGTATGGTGTGCAAAGCATTAAATCTTCTTGCACCGGAGAAAATTTGAAAAATATTCTTTAAGGTTGTCTGATATTCATTCCCGATCCATTTGCAATGCAATTTAGCTGTTCCTAAAATGAGAGCAGCTTATGGCCAAATGGTTTTTCATACCGTGGACCAACGATTTGGAACAGATTCGATGCAAATACTAAATTATCGACAACTCTCACGGCATTTACGAGAAAACTTTGAGATATTTTCTTGATAATAATTTAGGACGAATAATCTTTTAAAGCTTACTACTTCAAGCACTTTGTTTTAATTTTAAGGTATCTTATTTCAGCTATTGCTAGGTTTTAATCTATCTGTAAATGTTGATGTACATATCATGTCGTAATTATTTATTTCTGTAAATACTTTGTTTCAAATAGGGCCAATTAGAAAACAGTTCAAAGAGTGAATTGCTTACCCTGTAAAAATAACATTAAATAGAAATATTAAATACAAAATAGTAAATTAATAATTTTTGGTAATTTTTTTTGAGTAGCAAATCAGGTTCCTAAGTGAACTGGACACCAATCAGTCTGACGATGTACAAAACAAAGACTGTCTCTCTCTGGATTTAATGGCAAGTGAATTTCGGCTTCATAGGAAAACTCTTCTCGCTTGATGTGGTAGTGGGTGATACGAAACCGACAGATTAATACGTGGGAGGGTTCAAAAAACCTTAATCTACTTTCAACGAACACGAGGCATTTTTTAACGATCTAAATATCGTCAAAGAGCCTTTGGAAACACGCCTTGCTTTATCAAAAAAAGCCGCTATTCTTTTCTACTATTTCCGTACTTCAGCAAGGACGAAAGGAATGGCAGAATAACGCTTAAGCGAATATACAGAAAACGTATTGGTGCCTTAGTTGACCACATCAACTTGAGTCTTTCTGTGTTTCTTCTACTCCGACCAGCTGTTCTGCGCTCGCGGATTTATATGTCAAACACCGAAATGAATAACACGCGTCCACATGAATAGGTAAAAGGTTCTATTATCTATCTATATTTATATATATATATATCAGTTAAACTAGGAAGTGGGAGTTGACGAGGATTAACAATAGCCTACATGAGAATTAAAACTGAGTGTGGAGGTGCAAATTATCTATAACTTTAGAAAACACGTTGAGGAGTTGTCCAAACTTTTCTCAGTTGACATACTTGATCTATTTTGCAATGTCTATGTAATAGGTTTGATTGCAGACCACGCCATTATAGTCTCGTTGGTGATCTGTTATGTGAGGTAAACGTTTCGAAAACTGCAAACGTAACGAAAATAATGGCGGGTGGATTTTTCAGATCATAAAAAGAGAAGTCCCGTTAATTAAACGCCACTACAGAATGGGTATTCGTCATGACAGAGTTAATTTTCAAAAAATAACAAACGGAACTCGTGCATTTTATACCTTTATGTCTTTCTGGAAATCGAATAAATCACATCTTTGCCAATTACTGCCATCTAGGGCCAAGACATTCCATGCCTAAGGGGGGAAACCAAGAACTCGTCAAAATAAACACTTAGAAATGCAGGCCGGCTTCTAAAGGGAATTTGTGACGCGTAGCATTTTGACAAATTATCGTCAAACTTAAACTGGCACAAGGGGCTAAAATTCTACATAACGGGATGTTATTACGTTCGAAATAAAGCGTGCAAAAGCTTCTATTACAAATGGTAGCCACATTGAGTACAGTTATCTACCGGGGCGGCCTGAAATATGACCCAGGTTGAAACGTGAGCAACCTGAAAATCCCAAGCAGCTTGACTTCCTGTAATATCGCCATGTGAAACAAATATTCTAGTCGTCGCATCTTCTAAAGCAACCAATGTGTCACACTGCGTACACAGTTGTGATGTTTAGGACCCATACCTGGCCAAGCAGATGTAGCAACAGTGCGTCTGATCCCTATTTTGCATAATTTTGCAAGGAAATATTTGTACATTAAAGAAATCGACGTCACCATATTCAAAACCTTATTTACTGTACTTTGGCGGCGACATGAGTTCACATTCCACATCAATAAGTTCAACTCCAAGTTACACTATTACAATATAGAATAATCTTAAGTATCAACTACCGTAGTGAACTTTGTCTTCCTTGATCTGATTTAAAAACACCAATAACAGTCAATAAAACAGTTCATTGTCTATCCTCGAAAAGAATAGGCTTTATGAAAAATTGGAAATAAAGAAAAAAAATGCTCTAAAATGTAGATGACACAATGAAGTCAAAATCAATTTCCTAAGAGTAAAAACAATTGTAATTTAAAGAAGGGAGGAACTGAATAAAAGGTCACAAGATTTCCAAGGGCAATGACAGCTAAATAACTTTCAAAGTAGTACAAGTGTACTCAAAATAATACGGTTATAATGTATGACCGAAGAACATGTGAAATTTTCCAGAATGATTCAACTGAAGCTGCATGTTTCCATCCTGGTGGTGCGTGGCTAACAGACATTTCAGTACAACGCTAAGACTTGCAGCTTATGTGTACTCGGAGATATAATTGACAACTAATAAATGCATCACCTTCCATCAGTGCTCTGCCAGTTGTCATGATTCAATTCTGGTACATATCTAAAAACATGACTTAACAAAGGCAAAATAAATTCCACTCCTAATTGTCAAGTCTGGTTTATTATTTCTTTACCTGCAACACTGACTCGAATCCCACTTTGCTGGCCCCTAAAATAGTGCTTTAAACCTTTTCTTATGATACAAGAATAGTTTTCCAAAGTTATTCATAATCTGCAGCTAAATATCGATTACTAAGATAAATACAAACGGTGTTCCTCTAGACTTCGGTAGATGACAGTGCGCAGCTTACCTTTGACACTTGAGCACAGCGGCATAAACTAACTACATCAAGATATGAAAATACCCTGTGAGGAAAGAAAGACAACGAGAGTAAATTTGTGAGAAGGTGACCGAGGCTTTGACATGAAATATATTGTCTTATTTTCAATGAACCTGAGTTGGTCTTTCATAGACGAAACACTGTCAATAACAATTTCCTTCCTCGGCGTTTCCTACATTGTTATCAACAATGAAAAATCCAATACTCTGAAATATACAGCAGATGAGATAAGAAATCACACCTATCCTCCATGAACTCGTTGATCTTTTGTGGACAAACGATGATCTGCCAATCTCTCATGTCTCTACAACTCATGTAACCATAAGTGAAGGACACTACCTCTTCTCACTATAGTTAGGGTACAAACTAATTTCGTTTGTGCAAAAATGAGGGCGGCCACTCATTTAGTTTATGGTTGGATAACGTCGAAAATACACTTGAGCTTGAAATTTTCCTCAATTAGATTTCGTTGAATCCCTTCTTTATCAAAAGGGAAAAAGGAGAGGAAGGGGCAGTAATATTACGCGTGGAAGAGAGGTTCATTCAACATTTTAGGACAATTAAGAACATACGCCCATCGAGGGGAATGGCTGGGTTTAAAAGGTCAAAAGGGTACTTCTGTGTACAAGGTGAGCGAGGTAGTCAAACAAGGTAAGTAATGTTTGGTGGCCCAAGAGTGAAAACGTAGGGGTTAGCTTACCATTTGAAAACATCTACTGAAATTGATATAAATAGAAACAAATTCGCTATGATTAATCCCAGTTCTGCATGAGCAAAATTAAGAGCTACATCGTGCCAAGGAATGCTCATAAAGCGTTTCCCTCATAACTGATCTCGTCCATTAATACGGTGCAACCATAATTAACACTTCCTCATAAAAATGGTTCATATGGAAGACTGAATTTCTTGTGAAGCACAGGAAGTAGATCACATTAGTCTCAATTACTACAAAAATTATCCCTTTTAAAGGAAAAAGAATTGCCGTGATTATTTTCGTCATCTTTCACGAAGCCCAATCTGTCTCAGTAACCGGTGTAAATTGCTACTTTGGAAAGCCGTTGGTCAATTGCAAGTGGCTATGCAGAACATACGATGAGCCATTGTTTCTTAAAACGGACAAGGCATCATATTCTTACATGTTTACTAAATAGTGGTCGACGACGAATTACTTCCCTTGAATGCTAAATTAAGTAAACACTCTCCTCGCAATATGCGTCGACAATTTTTGCCGACTACATTCAGAGTTGTATAAAACCACAAGAAACAAATAAATTTTTAACGAAGATACTGCTTTTACGCAAAAGTAAGCAGACATATCACTATTTTCTGATGACAACCAGCTAATAAGTCACCAATTATTGAATAAAGTTTAAAACACGGCAAACATCTTTTGCTCATGTGCAAAGAAAGCCTTCCTGCGGCGAAATGACCAGAGCGGTCCCTCTTCGTACAAAAATTACTTCCTTTACATATTACAAAAACCAACTTGTCTAGAACATCTTAACTCCAACGGGTGGGATTTTCTAACAGGGAACCTGTCTCGAAGGGCGCGGAGTATTGACTTTTGTATGCGTCTTCTCAAAGGAACTCATCATTTATTGCTCAAATGGAAGATTGAGCCCGTTCACTTAGCAGGTTTGCCACCTCCCCGTTTCCTCTCTGTTGTTAGGTATTCAATATACATCTCACCCAAACATCTCACCCAAACGGCCATTTCCTACTCCATACCTTAAGAATTGCTATGGTTACTATCTTGACATTTCTTAAGATATGAACTTAATTAGTTTCTCTATCTGAACGGTTATTGAATAAAAACACGGGAAATGCAAAATTTTACAATTATTATTGTAAGCAATCGTAGTGCTAATAAATGATGTTGGCTATGATGCTAATGATGATGAAGGCGATTCTTTTGTTGATTTTCATTATAAAGATACTGGTGGTTGTCGTGGTGATGGCGACGAGGACGATGACGAGGAGGAAGGTGACAGTTGTGGCGCGACACCAATAATGACAACTGTGAGGCTGATTATGATTTATGACTGATGATAATGATGATGATGATGATGACGATGATTATGATGATCATAATGATGAGAATGATGATTATGATGATAAGACTGATAACGATGACGATAATGATAGTGATAATGATAATGATAACGATGATGATGGTGATGATGATGATGATAATGATAATGATAATAATGATGATGACGGTGACAAAGACGATGATAATGATGATGATGATGATGATGATGATGATGATGATGATGATGATGATGATGATGATAATGATAATAATGACGACGGTGACAGGGATGATGATGATAATGATGGTAACGGTGACAAGGATGATGATGATGATAATAATGGTGACGATGATGACGATGATGACCATGCTTCTGCTAATACTGATGATGGCCATGATGCTAAAGGACGCGTTATAAAAACAGCATTAACACTGAAATACTTCTAATGACATTGTATGTAAGACCTTTATGTTATGTTTCATACACGTATCACATACCTAAGTAATAATTCTTTTGGAAGTTTTTTGTTAATTAGTCCAGTTGTTGAGTCCTCTGTGAAACCCTAGGGCAAAACGAAAAGATATATGAAGATAGTGCTAAAACAATTCTAATACAAAATGCATCTTTTACCTTCTCGTGTGACCAGAAACTCACTTAAAGCGCCCCACTCTTACAACAATTACTTCACTTTAGTTTAATGATCCCAATTCAATGAAGCTCATAGGACAACTTCCAATTAATAGCTGAAACAAAAAGCATTTGAATTTGTAAGTATAGGGATCATGTTAGATCTGTCCGCACTTTTGCACATGCATTTTACCAGGTGTTGCACAATGTAAAGAAGTGCTATATTCCTTCAATAACAGCTATCAATCATTTCTACTAATTCCCAAGGTTGTTGAAGCAGCTTAGTTTGTTTTGTAACTTAAAATAAATGCAAAGATGCAAATCAAATTGCCTGCAAACACATGGTGCAGGTGTCAACAAGACAAAAGAATTAAACACACAAAAGAATTAAACAAGCACCTCCAAATCAGACACACATCAAAGTGCTTTTAAACGTTTCATTTTTCATATCAGCACACCTCTTTGTACTTCCAACTGAAGTCCATCAATGAATATTCGTGTAGGGATTTTCTAGTTAACTCTAGTAAAGCTCCCTTGTGTTTTGAACTGCGTTTGTATGATTACTAAAGCACAAATTAACTCGTGCTTTCGATGGTTAAGAACCATCTCAACAACATGTAAACAGATATTTTGACAATAAATATACTTCATAGAAGTTCAATGTCAACAAATTACACATCTTTAACGTTAGTCCTACCACATTGTAGTCATGCATAAACAAGAGATTTACCGTAAACAAAAATGATAAACAATCTCCTGCTAAGCTTATACATGCACGGATAAAAGCAACATTATCAAACTATAAATGTTTGTTGAAAAACATGAGTGACAGGATGGAACAAAATGTAATCAAGTAGTCACCACACTTTTACACTAATCCCGCTGAGTAAAGGGCTAAAGATATGACAAAATTAATAGGTACACTATTAACCTTTGAGGGTTCGAAAATCAACACAACTGCTTGTTCCTTCTGTCCCCTTTCATGCAAAATCCATGATACATGAAAGGACACCAGCTGAAAGGCATCTGCCATTACCATATTGCTTTGGCTTGGCTTGACATCAGGCCTTAGATGCATAGCTGCTACCTGCTGTCACACTCCCATAAACAAGCAACGAAGCCAGCTATTCCAACTTCACCTACATCAAAGCAATGATGCTTTCATTGGTAATTCCTAACGTCTACCAAAACGTTCCTCTCATTTTTTCACCACCTAATACCACATGAATTTCCATGAGCAACATATCCATATTTAATCATCTTGAACTATCAGTAATTACGTTTTCACGTCAACAAAATCATAAATCTATTTCCCAACTCTTTTTGTGAAGTACAGTACGTGATCATTCTGAAACATCTGCACATGAAACTCCGTTTAATTAGCTCTATAACTGGTAACTACAAATAATATAATCTGGCAAAGAACCACTAATTGCCAACAATTCCCATCTTGTTACAGTTGTTGATAACACTCAGAACGTGAGTTAAGTTAGGTCAAAAATAATAAATTGAAAACCGAAGTACTCCTGAGCCATATTCTATCCAACAGTAATGAGAACACATTCCCAATGTAACTTGCATGTCCTGATATATCAGTTATAAGAAGCCTGCATTTCACTTGGAGTCTGTTAAGTCATTAACATGTTAAAATAAATTAAAACACCAATGGCAAACAAATTCTACCCAACACGAGGCTGTACTTTCAACCGAAGCCACTTTCCTTGTGGCCAAATAGCTCCCTGTTGCCCAGTAACTCCCTATATCATACTTGTTCTATGTTATCCAATAAAAGCAGAAGTAAGTTAGGCATTGACCATTAGGCCATGACCATGTAAACAAAATTTTCATATCTGAAGCCAACGAAATCAAAACAAGAGTGGATAAAACGTGCCCAGCCAACCTGCTAATTATTAGAGTGAGCACAATGAGTGTGGTTTTCGGCACAATAGCTTCTTAGAGTAATCCTTCATCTCAACTATCCTGTTAAACAAAGCTCTTTTCAATGACTTCCCACTAACAAAATAAAGCCCTCCCCTCAAATTCAAGCTTTTTAACAGAGACCTTAATTCTTTCACATTTCATCTCATAAATATTGATGACAATAGCTAATCTTTTTTAAGCCCAGAATGGTCAATAGCTTATTGAACACCATCAACGAGAATATTAACATGTCTTCCTCTGCTCAGTCTTTTGTTTCTACCAAGGGTATTACCACTGCATACGAAAATAGCGCTTGAAAAGACTAAATTGTAGTGACTACTGTTCACATAAAACTCTCAGAGCAGTTCATTAAACAGAACAGTTGGGAAATCAAGTGCTATCAGGTGAATCTGAACGTTTCAAATTGTAGTTTGACTTATTAGACTGTTCTTGCCAAACGTAGTTTACTTTATCAAAACATACTAAAGCACTTAAAGACAAAAATCATGACTTGATTTGTTGAGTTCCCCAACGTCAGCTTAGCATCCGTTCCTTCATATGTATAACCATCTCTGGAAAAATCCTTTGATTCGGCTGCCTTTTGCTTTTTACTCAATTTTCCTTCATGGGATACAGAGATATGAGTATTCAGAATATGATTGATGCATCAATTAGCAAAAATAATATTATGCTGCCACTTTATGGTATAAATGTAATTTTTTTCAAAGTACAGACTGTGCCAACTAACCCATGTAAATAAATTTCCTGTTCATAACACCCTCCATCAAAACCAAGTTGTACATCTCGTAATGCTTCCTATTTGCCTCAGGAACATTTGTTCTAAATATCCTAATGAATTCTACCATGATGAGAGGGGCTGGGTATCTTCACAGTATATACACCATACAGCAAAAAGCCGTCTTTTCAGCATGAAATGTCACTTTGGCTTATACTATTTATACTTTCAGTATTCAATAAAATGCTACTTGAAACTAAAAAACTGAACCCAGGGTATGTGTGTCAAGGACTGGCTAGGTAAAAAAAGTGCTTCTTATTACCACCTTGTCCCACTAATTTGACCAATCAGCTGTCAGCATCAATGTTTACTTCTATCCCTCTGGACTTAGCTTATCAACAGGTATTTTACAACCAGCAAATATTTTTTGAGTAGTGGCTTCTAAAATGGGTTCAAAAAATACACCCCTCCCACGAAATACAGTGATGTGAGGATAGCTTTCACTCTACACTACTAAGGTAAAAATGATTGGGGGAAAAACTTTAAAATGACTTTTTCGCATGACAACAACAGTCTTTAAAAGAGTTTTTAGTCACAGTTATACTTCCATAGCCATCAATTTTTGTTGCTTCCTTTTAAGGCGTGTAACACAATATGCATAAAAATCAGCTTTAAGTATGATTAAAAATGGTAAAACACTAAAAAAAAAGAAGGGACAAATCAGAATATTTCTTTTTGTGACTAGCAGAGATAACATGACACAAGAAAATCTTAAACTATGAATAATTTGCTTCATATTTCACAAACTCTTTTTGTAAATGGGGTGTAATCAAGAAAATCCATAGTCTATAAAGTGGTCTAGTAAAGATACTAATATCTAGAACCAATAGCACCTGCAGGAGGGACCATAAACTACTTTAAATGGAATACCAAAGCTTTATGCTGAGTTAGGAGCAGTCAAGTAAGGTTGCAGATATGTTCTGGTACACTTTCTCTTAACATTTATATCCAAATGGGGCAGGCAGGAAATAGTCATGACGAAAAACGATCTCAGTTCTATTGAGAAATATTGACAGATCAAATATACTACAAAATTGGGAGATGAATATAATAGCAAGTCCTTAGTAAAACACAAAGAGGTATATACATGTTCTTGGACTCTCACATATTTGAATTGGGTTAGAGAGAAGATCTTTTATAAAATATAGACAGAGGCAATACAGCTATTAGAGGAAACAGTGCAGGTATCATACATGTCTCTGACTAAGTCACATTTACAAGTAAACATACCAACAAACTACATATGAACATTATACACTTTCCTAATACAAAAAGTGTCAATTGCATACTTGAATAAAATTAAAACAAACTTCTACATATATATTGGTGGCAGTCGTTCAATTCAGTTTTCCCTCTATTAATAACTGCATTTTAGTGGACACTATTTAGTGGAGGTTATTGGACACTAACAATTTTAATGTGTAACTAGATTTTGGCCAAAAATAGGACACGCCAGCATCAACAGAAGTAAGGCCTTCCGGCTGGCCTGCTAATGCTGGGAGTTCCATGTAATGCCCCCCACAACAGAACAACACAAAACTACCCATTTTTGTATCTCCAAAAAAGGCCAGCACAACCCATTTTGCATTCTATGACTACTTTCAACACTGATTTTAACTTTCCAAACAGGTGGGCCCTATTCCTTTGAAATTTTGTCTCTGTGAGATAAATAATGCTGCCCTCAGCATTCTGATATAGGTGCCACCAGGTACCCTCCCAATTTTGTTTCACTACTATCAAGAGAAACGGAAAATGTAAGTTAAAGGCAATTTTGGGTTCTTTGGAAGGATCAGCTCTCAAAATAACTGCTACTTTATAGAGAGCTCCCCCTGCCTTAGCTACATGTATTTCACATCACTCTCTGATCCCAAAATCTTGCTTTTAAGATACATAAATTTATCACCTGAAAGTGTTATAATTGTGCCATTTTGATAAGTGCCATAAACACTTTCTCTTCTACATGCATGTGCAAGGCTACAACTTTTGCTGAGCTTTCAAGAATGTGAGAGAGAATCTCTACTTGCCTGACTATATCAAAGATCAACACTAGACCATCAGCATAGTCTGCATCAGTTATTCTTTTAACAAGGCATCTTTTAGATCTTCTTGCAAAAGATTAAATCCATTTTCATACATTTTCATCTATATCCCAAATATACAACAAACAGACTTGTCTATCTATCTAATCTATCCATCTATCTATTGCACCAGAATATATTTTAGAATAATGAATGCCCCGTTTAACGATAAGAGATATTAAAATCTGCACTTTACATCTGATGGAATTAAAAAGGCTCTGCCAGAGTAGGATGCATGTGTTGGCAAATGTAGGATTACATATTTTGCCATCATTAAGAAAACCCACTAAACTATTGACAAAAAAAATTCTCGATAAACAAATAATAATTTCTTCAAAAAATACATCTACCTTACAAAACATAGACAAGATAAATTAATAAAAACATACAGTTAAATCTCTATATACAATGCTTAAGTGTGCTGCTTGTATCTTATAGATTTAAAAAACTGTTCATGTCAGGTCTAAGTGTTTGAAATCAGTACCAGTTCACCTCTGGGCCCCACTATGGCAAATATCTTCCTTTTTACTAAGGAGCAAGAATGGTTAAACGCATGCCCGTTAGCTTTCAAGCCATTATATTTTAGAAGATACTTGGATGATTGTTTTCTCATTTTCCATAGTCCCGATCACATTGATACCTTTCATCAATACCTTAACTCTAAGCACCCTAATATATCATTTACATGTGAAACAGAGAAAGATAATAAATTATCTTTCTTGGACATCGTCATAGAACCTACACTTACTGGATTTAACACTAGTGTTTATCATAAGCCTTCATTTACTGGTCTTTTTACTAATTTTAATAGTTTTATTCCCTTTTCATATAAGAAAGGTCTTGTTGATGGTATTTTGTATCGCTATTTTAACATTTGTTCTAATTATCATTATTTTCATCTTAAAATTGAAAAAGTCTGCAAGCTATTACTTCGCAATGGCTATCCTTTGTGGCTTTTGGATAATTGTATTCGTCTATTTTTTATCAAGATCCGTTCCCCCAAATCAGTTTTTTAGTACAGCACCCAAGTTAGTTTTATATTTTTCATTACCCTTTACAGGCTATCACTCCCTCTGCATATGTGACCAGGTTAGTCGTCTTCTTACTAATTGTTACCCCTACATTAAGGTCCGTTTTATTTTTAAGCCCAGCCGTCGCATCGCAAGCATTTTTCCTTTTAAAGACAGAGTTTCCCGGATGATGAGGTCTAATGTAGTATATAAATTTCAATGTAAGAGCGGCAATGCTCTGTAGGTAGGCCCGAACCCAGCGCCACTTGCTCATTCCTGCCTCTGAACACCTAGGGATCTCTCCCCTTACTGGTAATAAAGTTGTCAGTCAGGGCTCGAGTATACAGGATCACT
>JAAAKM020001664.1:0-14349 GCA_010016025.2 Alatinidae sp. Z8VKAUB7J3 | reverse complement strand
AGTGACCTGAAGAAGTCTGTTAGACGAAACGTTGTCAATAAAGTTTCTATATTTGGCGTTTTACTTTTGATAACTTGACCAAGGAAGGACTGTCATACGCCCCGTCAATCTGTTCAAAGCCCATTGAAAGACCTAAAGTATTATTAAGAAAAGAGGATTCGAACTGTCATTATAGAAAATACACTGGAGAAATAGAAATTATGTCCCCACCGGGGATCGAACACGTGACCCAAGCTATCACGACGTGTGTTATAACAACTAAGAGAGGTGACTTCCGATGTTAGCAGACTCTATTTCTCTAATCGCCACACTAGTTCCCGATCGTCCACCGATACCGCCGGGCTCGAACCCGTGACTCGCGCACTCTCAGCGTGCTGCCTAAGCAATTAAGGTAAAATTGCGACTCTTACCCACATAATGCTTCGTCTTACTTCTAGACTTCTTCAAGTCTCTTGTACACTGTGATGTTATAAAGATAAATCTCAGTGTACAAAAGATATGAGAATGTCTTGGAATAAGGAGTAACATTATTTCTTTGTTGGCGTCCTTACCTTTAACTTGTCGGTCTTGTTTTCACCCTGAAATTAATCGAAACAGCTAGGTGAGACCCGATGTTCACTTCATCTATTTCTCAGAGTATTATCGTCAGATTATTTAGTCCACAGAAAGCAAGAACCCCTTTGCTATGCAGACAAAAGGAACTCATTTTCTGATTGGGCCAATTCAATAAATCTGGTTCTATTGGTCATTCAGGCCGTCCAAATTCTAATTGGCTCCTTCATAAATACATTTTGGGTTATTCTTTCGTATGATTCATTTTGATCATTTCTGACGATCGTACCCTGAGGAGTGGTAGGCAAAAATGCCAATTGTTAAAGAAAGCGGGACCTTTTTGTCTTGGTTCAATCGGTTCGAGGTAAGTCTACTATAAAGAGGTTCTATTGCAGAAAAAATACAAACGTTTCAATTTTCTTTAGCGGCACAAAATGTTTTATACTTTGGTATATGAATACACTTTGCAAAAACAGTACGGGGCATACCCCTGATCCCCCCGTCGCATGTCCCATGCCTTGCCACTGATAGCATCTGCAAATAATTACACACGCTCGCCTTCTATTTTCGGAAAAGTCATTACATCAGATATACGTAAACTGTTTCTCGAAAAAGTCTGCCGTCAAATAATAAGGGCATTCATATCGTTACTACTTAACAAAGGTTCATTTTAAGTTCAGTGTCTATGAAAACATTAAGTACTAAAATAGGGGCATTAAACCAACAATACACTATTGAATTGCGTCTGTGAGCCTGATGACACCACATCTGTCAGTAACTATGGCAACAATGGGTAGTACGAAAAATCTTAATAGTTATCATTGCAATCTTTCAAACTTTGATCTAAAGTTAATTTTAAGCAATGTTTTAGCTAATAACCGGACACGTGACTATACATTAGTACGCATGTGTTACCAGTTTCATAATCAGAGTTGAATATACAGTTAGCTCTGTTGGTTGCTGCTTTGAAGTAACATATATTGATGACGGATGGGATTAAGATGTCCAATATTTCATTATTTTATCTGTATTTACAGGAGTTTATTACTATACAAACTTTAACATTCAATGGGGATATGTGGCAAAGAGGCCCGAAATCCCTCGCCTTTTTGCTATGGAGGCTGCTTGCCTTGAGGAGAATTATTATGCAACATAGTTATTGTCATCTCATTAGCAGTTTTTTAATCAAAGACCCCTGATGAGCAGTAGGTTCGACTTTGAAACCGGCCTTAATAAACAGTACAACTACCAAACAGTCTAAGATAGGGTGTCTAAGGGCAACGCGCCTCAATTTAACCAACCGGTCAGAGAAGCAAACCAGGCTCAACCGCCCAGTGGAACCGCCTCTCGCGGATCATGGAAAGAAGCTGTCATCAATAAGACCAGATACTAAGCCCGTTCCTTGTCACAACGTTAAGATCTTATGGTCCCGTACTTTGTCACATCAGTTGAAGTAGGAAAGTTGGTCTCCAAATTTCTTAAAGTTGAACGCTTGTGTCTTCCGATGTAGGACTGGGATCTAATATGGGGATTGAAAACAATAGAACAACTTTGTAACTTCTATGAGTTTGTCACGTGCGGCATACAATCGGATTTCAGTTCAATACTACTAGTCTATTATATCTCCTTTCTTAAGAGGGAACATGTTAAGCATTTGACATTCTCGTGTCCAATGCTTACCAGCAGCAATGCACAGGTTATAGTACGTCATTGCTTTCAAATGACAATATTATTTGCACTCTAAGATGTTACAAGCAAGCTTTTGTCTCAGGATCATCAAATTCTCAATAGCGCTCTGTCTTGCTTATCTTTCTAGAGAATACAGGAAGGGATAATGTCAGTCATCTACGTAACATTAAGTATGATCTAATAGTCAATGACGTTTGTATTCGCTGTTAAAATGATGAATAAAATCAATAGGGAGGCAATAAACCACGGATTATGCTACAGTACCGAACATTGCTGCTCGAAGCAACGGTTTTACGTATTTCACTATGTCACGGTCAACCAACTTGAACATAAATAGTTAATGCCGGACGAAATCTATGTCCAGATCACATGCATGTACTGTTTCGTTTTCAATATCCTGAATATTAATTCAAATGTTCTTTCTTTCATTATAATTATCATTCTAGTTTTTGAAATAAAACTTCATGATTATCGTAAGTCGGGGTTCCCAAGAGACAAATCAACTTTGACAGTATTCATTCTTTGTTGCTGGTTGGTAGATTCTTTTTCTAATTGATTCAATCAATACTGAATGTCAAGAAGATAAACTTCGTTGACCTTATCAAGGCAATGTTCATCCTTAACCTTTCGATTATTTCGGAGCTTAGTTTGCCTGCATACAAATCCGGTTCAATCAGTGCATAAACATCAAAACGGTGAGTCTTTAGATATCCTTTGTATAATATTTTTAATGCTTATTTCTAACAGGCAGACAATAAATAAATATATCTTTAAATTGATCGGTTGTTACCTTTAATTTCCTTTGCTTTGTTTAAATGTTATCCTATTGAAGAGAAACAAGAACGGGAATCAGTGGTGATTGAGTCCTTACTTACATGCGTCGATTGTAATGGATTTCCACTTTATAGACAAGTAATCATTACTATAAACACAAGGTATCTTAAGTTGTTTACATCAGCAGTAGCTATACATCAAGCACTACTAAACCGTAGCATGATGAACAGCTAAAGTGTGTGTTGTAAGCTGTCGTAGAGATCTTGTTCGCGTAAAGTGAAATACGCTTACAATGTATACCTTCAATGGTTTCTCGTGAATCTTGTTTATCGTCTTCAGGCAAAAAGATCAAAGATTTTATGAACCAATTCAAGCAGGATTATTGCTTAAAGGGACAGGGGCGGCGCCACCAATTCAAAAGGAAAGGGTCGAAATATAGCCAAAAGTTCCCTGTTTTAATTTCAATCGATTATCAAAACAGAATCCGTATCTTTTGACATGACGATGCGACAAAAGACTTAACTAGCCCCTCGAATCAGCCCTTCCACTTAAAAATGATAAGATGTTCTTGGGTGCGTATTAGACGTTCGCTCACTTATTAAATCTGATAATGTTTGGCACTCCCACCCGTGCATATTAGGTTCCAAATTTTATCAAGTTTTTGTCCTAATTATTTTGTCAAAAAGTTTGGTCTCGTAAGTGCCCTGTCCGGTCATTTTCTTACAAATAGCTACGGCATGACTTTATATCCCCCCTTCGACGTTAAGTTCAACCTGTAGCTCATTAAAGATCTCTTCAGCTTTCATTTTTCCACTTTTTCTAACCTCCTGGTTGTTTGGTACTTAAATTTTAGGTTTTTTGCTGCAATTTAATTTTTACAACTTCCACAAAAACCTGCATATATCTTAAAATACAAAACTTCATTTCCGTCCAAGATAAAGTCAAGCCATCAGTTATCGCAAGTTTTGTTTTTCATATATTATAACCAAAACTACAGGTAGAGCTATCATTCTTTATTTGGTTACCAGAAACAGCTCGGCATAATTGGGGCCCACTGTCTGTGTTTTACACAGTCTGAATAAATCACAATGGCGATTCGATCTTAAATAGATTTATGTAACTTAAAGAACTGACATCGAATCGACGCTGTTGCGACGTGAACAATTAAAGTCTTAACGCTTTGCTATCTTCTAGACATCAAATCGACGTCGATCTCTCGTCGAAATACTGGCTGCTTTTAAAATTCTTGTTTCCAATGCTTCACAGTTAATTTAAAGTTTCAATCGTAGTTATAAAGCAAAACTCAATAACGTATATGAAAGGGTTACAGGTGAGAAGTTCTGATCACATTTTGTTAGGCAATCACGCCGCCCATTTTCAATTCAAATCCCTAAAGATTCACAGCGGTCCGAGAATATTGCATTAAAATGCCGTCGTAGTATTTAGGTCAAATAATTGCTATGATTGAAATGAAGAGACATCCAAAAATTGTCGGAGTCCCTTCATAAACAATTCAATGCGAAAAGTCCCTGGTGTCTTCCAGCTTTTAAAAAGTTATTTAACAAACAAATGCTATTAACACTTAAGATAAAAATGGTTCCAGTTCTTTTGTTATCAGTGTAGAGAAATATTTGATCTTCATATTTCAATGTATTGAAACAAAAGTAAAGAGAGCGCTTCTTTTAAGATATTAAACGTCTCAAGATCTGTTCTGTAGAATTCTTTTCATCAAAAGCTACCAGTCTTATTGCCAAGTTTAATTACATGTTTACAACTAAGTACTTCAAAGACACTCTGGGGCATTGACTTTGAACTATCTTAGGAGAGAAGGCCTTCTAAGTTATCAGAAGAAGATTCTCTTTGAAAAAACAATAAGGAAAGAGCCTGCAGCTGTATCTCTTCTTAAGTAGAACTGTTTAAAAAGTTCAAATCGCGGCGTATGAGTCAATAGTTTTTCCCGATTGCAGATCGACCCTTACACTTCTGCTTTTCTGGACCAGTTGTTTAGACGCTGAACTATTGAAGTTACAAGTATAAGTAGTCAAAATTTCTCAGATATACCACAATGACTTACGCGTTTTCAAGTCGCTTCATCTGTATTTTCGGCTTTAGCTTGTGGTAATGGCCAGTGGTTCCAACAGACATCGGTGCAAAAGTGTAGCATATCTGTTATGATGCAGGTCCCGAGTTAACCTAAATTTAAGGATTTAACCATTTCAGTGTCTCCTTTGAATCCAATTTAGCTCAGCAAATTCTACATCAGTGATCTGGAACAATTCCCGCAAACCCTCTCCTCCTTAAAATGTATTAATTTTACTTGCGCTCTACCAACTGAGCTAGGTGACCTCCGATGTTAACATACTCTATTTCTCTAGTCGCCACTTAAGCTCCCTATCATCCACCGGTGGACATCGACATCTAGCTCAACGCAATTGGAGACGAGCCTCTCTGAGCCATGTGACTTGACCTATGAAAAACTGCCCTCCGGCCCGTCATCAATCAAAAGCCCATCATTAACGGTAGAAAGTATCATCGAGAAGAGAGGATTTGAAAAGTTAGTTTTGAAAAGAACACTGAAGAAATAGAAAATATGTCACTACCGGGGATCAAACCCGTGACCCACGCTTTTCAAATGTATTACTTGCGGACTCTTCAGCAAATTTGCATATGCACTTAATAAGCAATTCCAAAAATTTAGTTAGGCATTTCAACGAAAGGTTGTCACTTCTATCGTTTTTCCTGCTTACACCTTTGGAAATGACGCTCTGCATCCAAGGAAAGTTATTACATGTTCGTTTCTATCCTTAGCAGGTTACGGATCCCCTGGAGCTCTATTTGCAAATCCAAGGTCTCGGACCGCTATTCTACATATCTGATATATCCTTCTTCCATTCAAACAAATGCTTCTATTTTCAAAATTAAGATGACACCGAGGGGATTTTTTTGGAGGTTTACTTTTCTCACAAGATGGCTATCGTCGTATGTATTCCGAATGCTACTGCCAGCAAGCGAATGAAATTTTTCCATGCAATGGAGCTCTTCTAATCTGTACTTCCGAACCAAAGTAGTTGATTAAAAAGGTATGATACATTTTTGTTTGAGTAGGGTCACTTGAGGGATTATCCTTTAAGACCAGATCCGTTGCTCTTAAGCCAAGTCAAAGAGGTAGTTACTTCACTGTTCGACTTTGAATTGTTGATAAGGCAATTAATTCTGACGGCTGAAAAGTAGTTATTATGGGATAAATCTTCTGGCTGAAGGTGGAGATTTCAGCTTTCAAATGAAACTGAGATCGCAGACGCTTTCGCTTTCTTAGTCTATAAATAAGAGAAAGGAAGCTTGTGATACACAACCAAGGAAAGAAACTACGAGTCACGTGCTTGTTCCATAGTCAATAAGCTCTCATGCTCTAGAGTTCTTATTATTCAACTTTAACCTCTAAAATGCATATTGTACAAACCAGATCTAGAGCTTAGGGCGTCTAGGCAGACTATGTCCCCTAGAAATAAGGCATGGTTCTCCTTAACGTACTTTTTTAACTTTTATATGTCAAAATTAGGGGCTTTGAACGAGTGTGCTGAAATCTAAACTTTTCGGGCTACAGTGCTTAACAAATGTTGGCCTTCCGAGTGTTAAAGGGTTCACTCGTTTTTTCCAGCATTGTGCCTCCCCCAACCCCTATAATTCAATGCCAGCTACGATACCAGAACATAACGTGGGAGTTTAGGTGCAAAAATGTATAAACAAACAGAATTATTACTTGAACAATATTTTAAGTTCTTTCAAAGATTTACTTTCATTCAGAGCTGTAATCTGCTGTTAGGGGGGCGCATTTATGGCATATCAGATGACGACCTCATATAAATATTTGTACAAGTCATGAAGCCCGTAACGAATGCTAAGAAATCGTTTTCATATTTGCATGTTCAGCCTATTTATAGCTTTTCACTAGTTCTGATAAATCATATGTCTTTCATTAAGCAATTTCCTGCACTTATACGGCAAATCTGCCAGTTTTTACTACATGAGAAGTACAGAGAAACACTAGAATTGGGTACCCCTTTTGATATATCGATTGTTCTGTATGATTTTGTTTGTTTTCATTACCATTTACTGAAACCTTTCATTAGATGGTAAACAATGGCACTTTCTAGAACATCAGTTTTGAGCTAAAGAAATGTGGAAGGGAACGCTCTAAACTGTGAAGTAAGCATGTCAACAAAGCATGAAGTTCTGTTCTACATTTTTTGCCACAGTCTTTCAAAGCCTTGCCTATGTGCGCATTTGGGTGAGATTATGGGTGGCTGGACACACTAAACCCGTCTTGTATGTCCACCATTTACCTACTTGCGGTCTAACAACAAGAGAACGGATTTCGTATCAGAGTATTTTACTGTAGAGCTGTAGATAGTGCTTTCCGTCTTTGCACCGCATAAAAATCAGTACCATAAAAATATAATAAACTACTTGTTCTCTTGATGTAATCATAATAAGTAGTTATAAACATATTGTCCAAGTTTTACTTGATTTAAAACCCAGCACATTGCATCGTTAATATGATAGCAACATGGAATGATTACTATCTCAAACACACTTGTTTACGCTGATGGAATGCCCAAGTTCACTTTTATCTGATACCGGTTAATCTGATTGTGGTAGATTTTGTTGCGTTTCCTGATTTAAACTTAAGAGCGTACACGTACATTTGACCTGATTTCAGAGCTTCAATGTTATACGCGCAGAATAAGCTTCCAATGTTCGCGTGACCAGAATACAACACGTGATAGGGATAGCAGACCTTTAGGCTAGCTTCTTAAGAATTTCGCTGTAAGCTGTAAGCTCTTATAAGCAAATGGCAGTAGACAAAGCAAAGAATTAGAAAACGAAGGTATGTTGGCCATGTGCTTCTCTAGTGTTTACCAAATGTGTCTTCACTGTATCAATAAATGCTCTTTAACAATATTTCATGATGCTAATTAAGGAGAACGTTTGTTACGTTTTCTTATTTACTTGATTATGTTGTCAAATCAGTCATAAGAGCCAAATTACACTCTGATGTATATCAAGCTGTTTACACACTGAACACATACGAGCATGCCCGAATGGTTGGAAATGCCCGGATGCTGTATCGGCCCCAATCCCCTCGAAGTTTAGCATGGTTTCTCCCAGGAACATCTTCAACGTAATGTATGCGATATTTAATGGACCACTCAGTGCGAGAAGGCTACATTGACAATAGCTGATTTTTAATGCAAATATCGTAGCACGCAGCACTTTAACAGCATACAAGGCTGTATATTTGTTTTAATTTTAAAGTCAAAAACTTATTATTTAGGGGAACACCTGGATTGGTTAAGGCTAAAATTGTTCGTAGATACCAAAGAGAATTGCAAGAAGTTTTGTAATCTTTGTAATTTTTGTAATTCTTTTGGTATTAAACTTGTTGCCCAATTTAATGTGTTCTTAGATAGTTGAAAAGATATCATTAAAAAATCTAAGTCGCTATTCCAAGTTTAAAAATACAGCATAGCAATACAAAATTAAACAACGAAGTTCATGAGAAGATAGCAATTTCACAGAGCTTTCGAAACGACATCTACACACTATTTGCACTCCTTTGCTATGATTACTATAGTTCTTACATCGCTACATGCTACAGAATGCTTTTACTAATAATCCAGCTTTAGCCTTCCAGTTCTTGCGATGCTTTTCACTTAGACGTGTTTTAAGAGTCTCTGTTCTTGTAAGCTATGTTCTTATAAAAAGAGAGACGTGTGTGTTTAGGATAATAAAACGACCTATCCTCGCTTCAGTGCTTAATCTAGAGGACTCTACTTCATGTCTGCCTTGCACTTAAACCTTCTACTTTACAAGGAGAAAGAGATGAAATGGCCCTTGCTGAAACACAAAGGTGAACTCTTTCGTTCTGTTCATGACGTGTTGAGATTGTACAGACATCAGCAACCTGTTTTCTAGGTTGCCATGCCTTTCACCCAAAACCTACTGTTAAGGATTGTGGAGACATTTTGCGTTTAAAGTGATGAATCCTAACATAAAATAGCAAAGATAATATGGCAGATTAAAGTTAACATGCTCCGTTCACTTATTCTTTGACAGCTTCTCAAAACTACTTCATTTTAAGCAATAGTTTTTACTTCATGCAACCTGAACAGTAGGCTAATAACCTAAGTTAAGTCATAAATCTGGAACTCAGTGGTCAAAACCGTGGATTTGTTAGCCATTTCTGATAAATTAACAAAACAATAACTGGTTTAGCCAAAGAAAAGTCTCTAAGCCGCAGGGACCGTAATAACTTGTCTCAGAACAGCAGAAGAATTTAGTATCATGATGACTTTGTAAGCAAAAAACAAGGCTTTGAATGTGTGTTAACAGCGCATTGCTGTCAAACAAAAGAGATCTCGATTCTAAAAGTACCTCCTTGCTTAATACTTAATTGGTTGGGGAGGTTTTTGAGGAATTAAGTCAATTCGGTTACCGCAAAGCATAGGAGACAAGGCTTGCCATTGTAATTGCGTGTTTCTAAGTAGGCTCTAGAAGAACAATGGCCAAAGATGTTTATTCTCAAATTAGTTCTCTTTATTGCAGAAAAGTTCCTTTTGTATGTTTTGTTTATCTGACTTGATGAGAGAAAGCGTACTGTTGTTATGAAATGTAAAGACTGTAGCTTATACCTTGAGTCGGAATGAAATGAGAAACCGAGAGAGCCAGATTCCTTACATGGAGTTGAAGATGAAGTACAATTCCCTTGTACACAAGCATCAAACCTGCAAGTATTTGTGATCTTCTTACTAGTAAGTTGTCTCTGATTACTTCGTTGTATTCGTTGTTGTATTGTAACATAATGTAAGCGAAATGGCATCCGATATCCTGGTTTGGTGATTACTTTTGTCGCGCTTTAGTGGTGTCTGGCAATAATAATACGTTTGATATGGAGCTCCGATGTTGGACTGCTAGGTAGTTAATATTGTTTAAGAATAGTTTCAATGCAACTCTTAACTTCATATTCCTCTAGTAACTTCCCTCTATGCTTCGCATCCTGCAATATTCTGCATTGCCTGTTTTGCAACATACCAGAAAGGTATTTCACTGCAATATTATTTCGCTTATTGAACACTCTGAATGCTTGTGAATTCTTGTTCAAAATTTTGCCTTTTCGCTCTCTTATCTATCACCTGGTTCTCTTTGCCATAATTCTGAAGACGAATATCCTCATCAGAATCCAGAATCGATACTTAATGTAAAGGAATAGCGACTCCCCTCTAAAAACCCTTACTGCATTGAACCTTAAATCTTCTACAAAAGAAGATACAGTCCAATTTGTCCAGTATGAACTCTATTCTGGTGTAATAAAGATATGTAACCAACGCAACCCCAATTAAATCTAAACTGTATATTCTCCTCTAATTTAATAAGAATAATTTCTACTGATGTTACTTCTATAAAGGTTTAACCAAGGGTTATGTTATCGGAACATATCCGGCACCTTGGAATATACAGTAATTCTGGATCGAATAACCAATTGTAGTTTCGTAAAGGTAGTCCTTTGTCAGAGGAAGTACCACTTGACTTTCTCTTCTTTCTAACAGTAAGACTTTGTTCATTATTATTATGCTGAGAGAGGGTTGAGAGGCGGGAGTTGTTTGAGAAGTCCACTTTGGGTAGTATTTTATGATTTTGGAGATCGTGGACGTAGAAGGTGAGTAACAGTTTGGCTTCTCTTTCCCCATATCCTCCTGAGGAGTTTTCAAATTTTTTTATGTACTTATGCACCGTCAGGAGCTTATTCAACTTCTTTAGACTTTGTGCGTTCTCGGCATTTATTCCAGCTTACACAGCAGTTTTAAGGTTGGTTGGGTAAAATCGGATCGGATCTCTAATGGAATGTACAAAATCTATTAAAGATTTTGTTACGTGCAGGATATTAACCTGTTCGCTTTATCTTAGTTAAATAAGTAGTTTCTACTTAAGCCTTAAAATATACTTTATATGAGAACAGGTAAGGGGGAAAGCTACCATAGTTATCTACATTGCGCTGCAAGAAGAGTTCTAAGAACAAATTAGAATTATATAGAATTTTTGTGTACGGATGCTGACGCTATTCAATCAAGCTTTACAGATAGCACTAACATTCTACGTAAATGATGCTTGCAGTTTCCTCGTACGCTGAAGCAGGCTTATTGGGGTGTCTTTTGAACAGTATCATTATTGATGCCTACTAAAATTTATAAATTGAACTGTCGTCTTTATACGATGGTTAGTAAAAGGTTAACAAATTTGTGAGCGAATAATTCACCTGGGGTGGCAGGCGTAGGCAAGATATACCATTTAGAACTGTCCTCCAAGATCTGAACCTTTCTGAAAGACAAAGATTTTCCGACTATAACACAGATACAGGAGAGAAGGCGACTTTTTGAGACATTCATTCTTCTCGCACTAAATAACACGTTCTTCCAAATCTAGATTGCTTTGGGCAATTTGAATGAAGGTAACGTACAATCATACACATGAAAATAATCAAAATTTATAGAATATCGAAGAATATCGAAGACCCTGCTTGCCTTTTACTTCTCGTTCGGCTCATTAGCCTACCTTGAAAAGAATTTAAAACTTGAGGAAAGAAAATAAATCTGACATTGTATTTGGTTAAAGATGTGGTCTAGCTTGACCCATATAGATATTACACTGTCTGAAATTACGATAACATTTTGTCCAGTGACATAGAGTAGAACCAATGAAGTGTACTATTATGATAAGTACAGCTCGCGAAAAAGTCGATCTAGCTCTCTTTGACAAAAGTAATTCTAAGGAGTAAAAGTTATCTAACATCATTAATGATCTGGTTTTATGCCTTGCATTCACCTCTGATAAGAAATAAAGTAATGCCCACTTACAGAGATGCTGTGGAGGGGGGCTTACAGTGGCTGAGCCCCCTTCTTAAAAATTTGAAAAATATTGGTGGCTGAGCCCTCTTTCAACATTTAGTTTTCGTTTAATGTTACTAGAAATTTTCTTCATTTTGTGAATTTTTTGATAAAGGGTATTATAATATTTGGCTGCAAATTTTCAGCAGTGTGAATATTTGCACGTAATTCAAAATTATATCTTGCGTGGCAGCGGAGAGAAAAATAAAATTTTAGGAAATCATCTCTGCTCGCATACATGAGACTCCAACCGGATGCCGTTTCTGAGGGCACCAATGGTCCTTCTGTGAACCAAACCCCGCCTTCTAGGATATGATGGAAGGCAAGTGAACTATACACTGGACCACGACGGTTCTAATCAAACATAAATACAAATCCTCGAGTATGGATACAAGCCTTTTAATAGTTTTACAAAACGTTTTCGTTTTTGATATGCTTGTGACTTAAAACGCGACAATTAACTAAAAAGCTACTTTAGACGCTGGAGTTACATACCGGATATTTAGACGACCTGAGTACAAAATTTATATAACTGCAAAGCAATTCCTCCAAGTTTCTTTTACATGGAGGCCGCTCTTCATTAGACGTTTATTTGCTGAAATGTTTGAAACGTACTTTTGAGGAAAAAACTATATCGACGAAAGTGAGAAAAAGTAACAGTGAGCATTTCTGAATTATGGCAGAGTCGAATGTAGGCGAAGGCAAGGGTCTTAAAACCTTGAGTTTATTTAAATTCGCGCAATACTATTTTTCGCGCGGATTTAAATAGGCGCGTTTTAACTTCGCACACCCTAATTACATAAATTCGTGCGGACTTAACTTCGCTCAGCAAAGATGAAAAAAGGTAAAAATTAATAAAATGAGAAAAAAATTAGAAATCATAAAGTTCACTCGCGTTCAATTTCTGGCATCCTAAACGGATCCTGTTGTTTCAGGGCTGAGTCAATTACCAAGACATTAGCAATTATTGGTCGATCCGAGCCGTTTGGCACGATATAGCCTATTTGTTATTTTGCCTAGTCGCAGAACGATGTGACCCATTGTGCATGGAGAAGTTTCGCTCGAGAAACCAAAGCTGACGTCACAGGAACTCAAGTCCTTGGTTATTTACCTTGAGAAAATAGTACGGTGCAAATTTAAATTCTCTTACGGTATGTTAGTGAAGCTAGCTTTACATGAAGGCACGTTGCCTCGGGTGTAAACTTTGTACTAACGTGACAAGGGAGGACTATTTTCATTCTCAATCTGCACGTTAGTCTGTTTCACATCAGTTCAGATCTGATATTTAGCGGCAACATTTTAAACGCTAAAACGTACAGCCGTTTAGCTGCAGCCAAAGTTGAACGGATATGATATACCTCGCCGAACGATAAGAATGTTGGATAAACCTCTGCATCCACTGTAAAGGTTATGATGATAAGTGAACCTTTACAAAGTAAAGTAACTAGGACGTCTCTTCAAGTTGCAAAGCTACCATAGGATGAGTTGTTCACATATTTTAAGTGTTGCGTCTCGTTCAATGTACCGAAACAGTCTTATTTGGTAAAGAGAGCTGCCTGCAGTTTGCTTGTTGAGGTACCCGCCGTTGCTGTTTGCATGCCTTCACTATGTAAAAGTACTTGGACAAAGGATTAAATAATCAAACGATAAAATACAGTAACACGCAAATATACACTCAGCTTCTATAATCCCAACTAAGCACTGTTACACAACACTTAAGCGCTCAGCTCTGTTCTGCAGGAGTACACAAGCTGGCTCTTTGAGCACAAGATCTTCGTATTATTTCTGTACCTATTCAGCACTGCTGCTTATCATCCTTTCGTCCCATCCTACTTCTCACTCTATCTGTTATTTCATAACATCCTGCTTACATTGTAAATAGATTCGCGGGATTTCTGTAACATCCTGCACGTCGCAGGTTAATACCCCGCAGTCTTTAACAGTGGTATTTTAACGTGGTTATGTCGTGGTGAAACAACGTATAAAAGCTATTTGAAAAGACGTATCTTCCATTAAAATGTGGCTAAGCACTTTATGCTTATACATACATATAAACCTTAAGAGTTATGTTGAAGTAAAAAACACGTTTTAAATCGTCCTAAGCAACGATGCACGCAGAATTTTTCCAAGCATCAAATTTAACATACATATAAGTAGTATAAGTAATATATCAAAGAAAGAAAACCATTTATTGTAGACCATCAGACTACTATAAGCCAGATGAAGAGCCGATGTAATAAGGAAAGCTCCTTTAGATCGTTATTATTATTATTATTATTATTATTATTATTATTATGATGAACAGTCTAAAGGTTGAAAACAAGGTCTACTTGTTGAGAAAGATAATCGGTTGCATCATACGTTGCACTTATTACATATTCTGTAGACGTGA
>JAAAKM020001663.1:2056-14350 GCA_010016025.2 Alatinidae sp. Z8VKAUB7J3 | reverse complement strand
TACTACTACTACTGCTACTACTACTACTGCTACTACTACTACTACTGCTACTACTACTACTACTGCTAATACTACTACTGCTACTACTACTACTACTACTACTACTACTACTACTACCTCTGCTGCTATTGCTGCTGCTACTACTACTACTACTACCACTACTACTCCACTACTCCACTACCACTTCTGCGACTTCTACTACTGATGCTACTGTTACTGTTACTGCTGCTACTAGCACTTTTACTACTACAACAACAACAACTACTGCTACAACCACTACCATTGCTGCTGCTACTACTTTTGGTACTACTAATCAACGTCATCAATATTTAGCGAATTACCTGTGATGAAACATTTTTTTCCAACTGGAAGCACATCTGTATCCTTTGGCAAGCAAACTGTGTGGACACGATTGGTAAGGATGGCAGGCTTTTCCAGTTGCATCAAGGCCAGATCATAGTCATGCTGCCGTCCGTAGTTCGGATGAGAAATGATCCTTACCACTTTTCTCTTCTAATGCAAAGTAACATTTTAAACGTTTCATTTTATGGCGTTGAATTATGTACAGTAAAGGATCATAGGAGGGGGGTTACCCTTGCGACCGGCTCCTTAACACGTATCGACATTAATTTTTTGCTCTTGCTATTAATTAAAATAACCTATTGGTTAGCTTGTTTAGTTTTAGAATACTCAGTGAAGACGATTAAAGCATGCATGTCGGCAGCGGAGAGAGTAGGGCAAAGGAAAATCAATACAATCCTTATTTTCGAGTGTCAAAATTTGCTCTTCTGAAATTGCCTCCCACTTCCCCCTCAAACAGTTATCGGATTCTCTACTGATTGTGTATTGTTACATTATCAAATTGTATTCACGGCTGGATGATGAGATCATATACAGCAATGTGCCTTCAGCGTTTTCATTTACTCTACAATATCTCTATAATGATCAACAGCATAGCACCACCCTTACCGCCATTATCACCAATAACATCATCATTTCTGTATAGAAATTATTACTGTTGTCATCTGGATCATCATCATAATCATCATCATCATCATTATCATCTCTATTATCATCAACATGCAGTACGCATTAACAGCAGTAGCAGCAAATACATTCTGTGACCGTGGAAAGAGCCACGAGGAAAAAATTATAACAACGTTCACAACAGTGATAATAGTATCCAAATTTTTGTTATCATGATCTTATCCAAAAATCAGATATCTGTGGAAATTTATTGCTTTTTATTTCCCTTGTAATAAAATATCCTTGCGATAAAGCTTGTAAATTTTGGTTACTGGGTTTAGGGGAGAAGGAAGTTTTCTTTCTCGAGCATACAAGGAACAGTTCGGTGGTCAGGGGACCCAAGGGGAGACCTCAGAAGCACTGGTCAGACCAAATCAGAAGGGAAATGAAGACCCCAATGTTAACAATAGAACGAGGAGCAATGTATCGTCATCGATGGAAGCAAATAGTGAACACAAAATGTGCAAAGATCTGACAAAGATTATGCATTTAAGTCAAGTCAAGTTTAGGAGCAATCAGAAATGCTTCGGTAAGTATTTGGCTTTTTAAAACGCATAAGAGTGAAATACCTGCACCGATGATTCCTCCTTCCTAAGATCGTGAGCTCCAAGGCGAATTGTGTAATACTGTGGATCAGGATATCTAGTCACACAGTGTGCAGCAGTGATAATCCACTCAGGGGTAACCAAAGAGCCCCCACAAGCAAAGTTGGAACCAAGATACATTGCAATTTGCCAAGGCCAAGCGCCTGGTTTTGCATCCTCACCAGCTATGACACGCCCCTGAGGTACCGAAGATGTTCCACATTTTGGTGGTGGACCTGTGAAAGTAGACGTTTAAAATTAAAGCTGAAACCACTGATGAAAGTTTAGATGTCCAGCGCTTTGATACGACACTTTCTAGTAAAATTGGACAGAAGATATTAGTCTCTCTCTTAGGGAATGTATCTATGGAGGCCATCATTACAGCTTTTTTAGTCCTTTCCCTAACAGCAAGTAATGCATAAAATATCCTACAGGTTGTCATTTATGTTCAGTGTATATTTTATGACAATGACCCTACCATATGAAGTAAAGGAACCAAAACTTGGACCCTAAAATGATAATTACTAAAAAATATAAATTCTAAAGCCCAAGGCGACATATGTAGTATAAGGCCAAATGTGTTAAAAGTACACATTTCTACAACTAAATTTGGTAAAATTTGTACTTTAGTGCACATATTAACTCTTTTCTTCAAATTCGCTCTTACCTGATGGACGAGGTTGCTCTGTTGGAGCTTCAGTTGTTGCAGTTCCTTAAGAATAAAGGATTCAGAAATGTCAACTTTACTTGCGTTGTCTGCTTACAGTCCTTAGTTTCACATGGCATGATACGATACCAAGCCGTAACTTTGGTTAACATAGAAAGAGCGGAGAAAACTTCGTCATAGGTGCACAATTGGTGACTGAAAGTACTTAAAGCTACCCTTTAGAGCCACTTAGTATCAGTAGGCAAACTAAACATCCCCTGCGCTTTGTTTAAGGTCTCTGCAAACATGACATGCTCTAGTGTAACCTAGACCTTATCAACTGAAATTAGACAGCCACAAGTATACTATTGGAGGATTTCTAAAAAAAGGCAACGGAAAGAAGTGATAGATAAATCTCGTAAGAAACTAAACAGTGACACTTTATGTCTATCACAGTCGAGCAATTATATAGATATATGGCTAATGGTAATTCTAAAATTAAGCTCTACAGTCATAGCAAACATTGCTGCATTCAACAGTGACTTCTGCGTAAACAATAATTACCTCGGAAAGAACAACCTGTCAATCAATATATAAATTAATCAATAAACTAATAAATTGACCCGTCAGTGAGCTCTATAGTCAAAGCAATCATTACTGCACTGAAAAGAGACCTCTACTGAAACTCAAAATTACAACCACTTAATCAATCATTCAACCAATCAATCAGTCAATAAGCCAATAAACCAATCTATGCTGATCAGTAGAGATTGTAAACGAGCTTCTATATGTACTATCCAGGCCTGTACAAATCATAGGGTGATACAATATATTTTTTAATCTTAAGCTTAAGTTTTCAAAATTCATATATGAGATGATAGGGCTCTCCGAATCTTAAAACCGATCACATAATTAAATATGTAAATGCTTCTTTGACATGGGAATACATGAAAGTTTATGCTTCGTATTTTCTAGTTAAATAATAACCAAACAATAGAGATTCTCATGTATTTGACAATTGACACATGCTCCACTCTTATGGTGCTTTTTTCTGGGCACCACTTGTGTATCCCTTGCCCTTATCCTTTCATCTGTATAAAGACATTAAGATCATAACAGACTGCTGTGAATAGTGTGTCACCAGAACAAAAACTATATGGAGCATTTAAGCGTGACATCACAATTTAGTAAATGTCAAAACATTTACACTAATTGCATCTTTCTTGTTGTTATAGATGTTGAGATTATAATATAAAAACTTCACGATCCACTTGCTCTATATGGACTGTATAGTTATCTTATCCTTAATAACGATACAATTGTTGATACAAAAATTACGACGCTGGTCAGTAACGTAGCCAGTGGGGATGCTTGGTATGCCTGGCATCCTATACAAGTGGACTTCAAGGTACAATAGCATCCCCTAGTTAATGGTCGTCTATCTTAGAGTGTTGAAATGTGTTGGAGCATTTCTTAGACTTGTTAAATACCCTGCTCCATATATCTTTTCTAAGATATCTAATCTGCACTCCTAAATTTGAAAATTTTGTGCAGTTAACTACAGACACCTGGTTCCTACGAGTGCCCCTGCTCGGCTTTTTAAAAGGGTTCACCAATTTTCCAGAAGCGGTTAAACAAAAAATAACTTAATTGGTGAACAGGCTGGCCCTGCGCCTTAAATTTATGAAGCATGCCCTAAAATATGCACATAGGTAATAAGCATGCCCTATAGAGATACTGACTGGATACTGCACTGACGCTTGTTCTTAGATAATTTTGAATCCCTCTATCGAGTGGTTTCTATTATGAATATGTGTTTTTAGTAAATTTCTTGTCCTAAGTCGATGTGATATGATTTTATTCGATTCTACTCCCGATGATTTCAGTATACGAGTATATTTAATATGAGTTGATTCCCAGTCAAATTCGTACTTAAGTAAAAGAATTCATATAACTTATCCATAAAATGAATGCTACCAGATTTTCCTACTTTTAAACAATACTTAACCATATATGGAAACATAAAGCTTCCCATCCCACAATTCTTTGCAATAGATATCATGTCCAAATCAGAAAAGAAAATCCTCTACACCCACGCAGATATGCCCTTTCGAATTTAAGGAGTGTATATTAAAACCTTGTTATCTAAACCGAGTTCATAATTTTATAAACTGAGCGATATTAACAGTGTTTTCTTCGGGCCTGTTGCATAATGAAACGCAAGTTAATAGCAGTTGGAGTAGGATTGTTACATAATAGTTTTTACTGATGTCTGGCGTTTGGGTTACTACTCTAACAGGGTTAGAAACTCATTAAGTAATGTTTATTAACTATATTTCATCTATACTCCTTGTCCTGGGCACTTATCTTTATATTAAGAATTCGTTTTCGGCCTGCCTTGTCCATTAGAGGGGTTAGAAATTTGCTTCATCATGACATCATTGCTCTCTTAATACCGGAGGGCTTGCACGATGTAAGAAAATTAATTATCTGAGAAATGATTAAAAATGGCACAGCAAAGAAATAGTAAACAGTATATGAACTCATAAAAAGTTTAATATCTTTTAAGATAAATAACATTGCTTATAAACTCAGCAATATTTGAAAGTGACTTAAAAGTCATTCCTAACTTACATACCTGTGCATACTCCGCAAGTCAGTTCACAAAGCTCCCGAAGTCGTTTATTTTTGCTGCAGTAGGACAGAGCCTTCATTTCGGCACAATAGCTTGTGGAGAGTTGGTCGCTGCATGCTAAGGGAGAGCACCATTATCAACGTAGTATAAAGTTTCCGAAGTTAAATTCTTGATGCTATGTTTTTTTTAATACTATTACTATTTCATCAATAAAATAAAAATTGTTGTTTGGTAAACAAAGGCCTCACTATTAGAGGCTCTAACAAAAAAAGTTTAAAGCTTTTCTACAAATGCACCGATACAATGAGAATGATGGGACAGCTACTTTATCCTCCATACTAAGGATTTATTTTGTAGCACGACTAATATCTTGTACGGAAAGTGTACTTTCATTCTTAAAGATGAAATGAGTGAGCTCTTTACCTACTAATTATAAACCCTTTTCTATCCCATGCAGAGGCTTTTATCAAATTTACAAAGTAGCTTAAAACAGTTACAGATCAGGGATTTTTCGACAAAAATGTTATACAGACAAGTTTTTGCTACTAACAAGCTACATCGTCACATCAACTCTTAGACAAACTTTTATCTCCCATGTCCCGTCCCACCCTCAACCTTCACCCTCAGCTACAATCGTGGACTTTAATTTATGTAAACAGAGGCCCAACCGCCGTTAAGCCCAACCGCCGAATTGAAAACAGCACTTTTCCAAACTTATATACCATAGCACTGTGCTGCTCCGAGACGGCCGGCAGAAACAAGGTAAAAGCTGAAATAAATACTCTTGCCCTTCAGCTTGTGTTCTGAGCCATTTCTGTCATTTTTTTACGTTTTGGAGGAAATCTTACATTAGTTTTGTCCACGATTGTAGTAACTTTTACAAAATCCTATCTGCATGACCGGAGCCTCATCATTATCACCATTATTACCTTACGACTACGTTTGATATGTCTTCTACAACTTTTCTGTACTAATCAGGGTCCATCATGGAAATCTTTATTATTCGAGATAGCTTTAGAATTTTAATTATCTGTAGTATCCGATATTTTGGTAAGTGTTCTGATGGCAAGCGTTATATATCTCTTAATGATAATAAGCAATAAGCCGGAACACTCCTGTCGACTCTGAAAACTAACCTCTTTATTGTCATTACAGATAATTAAAATTCTATAGCAATCTCGAATGATAAAGCCAAATAGATACCCGAAAGTATTAAAGCATTAGAATCATTCGAACCACAGTATAAAAATACTGAATACTGATACCATGGTGTATGTTGCTGCAGCTGTTAATTAAACGGAGCATAAAGCCATCAATTCATCAGATTCTTAATATAGTAAGATGTCTATTCTGAAAAATATCAGCTATATATAAGCCAGGCGGAAAATGTATTCTTATGATAAATATAAAAACCCTGCATAACGACCGAAAAAGAAACATGATGTTGACGCCAATAAATACGTACAATTTTTAGATGCCTCTCGGACCATCTGGGTGTTTCAGCCCTGATTGGGAAAAGCTCTCTTATTGTGTTAGTACTAGTTTCTTTTGCGGCCATTATGCTGGTTTTTATATTTATCATAAAATGTCTATTTATAAAACACAATCATTGCACAAAATAGCAAAATCGTTGTTCCACTTGCGAACAGCTTTCGCGTCTTACAATTGTGCGTTTTGTTGGTTCTTACACTTTACAATATACGAAATATACAAACTTTAAAGAGGTTAGGTGAAAGGGTTTTTAGAACAAGACTTTGGATTTTTGTAAACATAATTGTATATTAATGGGACATCGATTACACTACGGATAAGTTTCATAAGGGAGACCAGAGAAAAAACAAGAATAACAAATTTGTAATAGAATAATCCCATGATGATAACATGGGGGATGATTATGACAGGGTGTGCCGGGGGTATTTAGGGGATCTTTATCTTCAAATCTTTTTTATTACAGGAGGTTCTACAGTCCTAACCGCAATATGTCGACGAGAACTTGAACAAATTTACAGCTCTTGCTTACTGAATCAATACAAACACTTACCTTCTATATAGGCCACTGTAAGAGAAATAAAGAGGAAAAGGAAGCTCGCCATTTTGGAATAAATCATTTCGACATTAGCTGATTTGTAATAAAGGTTTGTTAGGGGTCCTTCCCTACTTCATGAGCGTAAATATTCCAGTCACAAATCTACGACGTAATCAAGACTGCAAGGGGGTACAAATAGTAAATTTTTAGAGGTAGAAAATTAAACATGTCAACATACAGTTGGGTAATTTTGTTAATTGCAGTTTGAAAGAGGGCTTCCTAGCATGATAAGAATCAAAATCCACATACATTTGATTGGGACATAGTTTCATATATTTGTTGTCCAAAGTGAAGCTCTTTGCTTTATTACAGATATTTACGTGAGACAATAAATTTATGAAACTATGTCCAACTCCAAAAAAAATCACCAACTACGACCAAGATAAAGACCGCCAAAAAATGGACGGATCACATTAAAATAGAAACAGGCCTTTCCGTCTTACCAGCAGAAAGAAACACTCAGGACAGACGTCGATGGAAACAAAACTGCATAAGGAGGGCAAAGGGTCGCCAGGACCTAACTCAGATAAATTCTAAGTCAGTGAAGATCTACTATTCATAGATACCATTACAACTGTAATCGTCGTATTGAACAAGGAGCTAATAAAAATGTGTTTAAATGTATATGTTAAAAGGAACTTAATGATTTCAAACTGTTGAAATAATCAAAATATTATTACTAAACCTATTATAATATATACTATAGAATCTTATCATACGTATTACTATTATTTGCATTTATCGTATGCATTGTGTATGTTGTTATGATTATTATTACAATTATCATAACCTATTATTACTTTTTTATTATAGTCAGGTTTTATAGTATCCAACATTTAAAGCGTGGCAGGGGTTCTCTTGAGTACACAAGAAAAACCATTTCTCCTGAAATGGTGTAATTGCCTCAAAATTACCATATCACTACAGATTTTGTGGATACTAGCCTTCTTACAAAACGCAATCTCCATCGTCAGCTAAAATCCGTACTTTTTTATTTTTGCCTTGATAGACTGGTTTAAATTAATGAATTTGTCCCCCTGATATCACTCATTTTTCTAACAATTAAATTCGTTTGTTAAGAGCACTTTTGGCTGAAATTGAGTAATTTCTATAGCTCTTACTGACAGTAAGTGCATCTTTGTCCAGCTGACAATTTATTACCTCATCAGAAAGTTTTACAAGTACGGTCAAGACCTATATCAAATTTTGAACGTTCTTTTACGAGTTATAGGCTTGACATTATTTGTGTTTCGAGACGTTTGTACAGGTGCTGTGCAATCCAAAATCTTAAGTCTTTTAAGCCATCCAACCCTCTTCTTAACAGTCGCCTCGAATCCATTGCTTGCGCTAGTTATTAAATCCAAACTATAGCGACTCATTATTCAGATTAAAGGTTAAACCAAAGTTAAACGCTGCTTACGTAGTAAACTCATAGCGTGCTTCGCCATAGTAGGCTAACCGCCATACATCAGTCATCACCCGTCATACTTCACATTTTACGTGTCACGGGTAAAGCAACGTGCGTCGCATGTCACGGGTCAAACGTCATACATCACTCTTGCAGTCACACATATCAACCCTTTCGAACAGTTTCAATCGTTTTAAATACAGATTGCCAGTCATACTTGTTGAGATGATCTTTTTGATGGTAATAGACACATTTTTGCTTTCGCAATAGTGGATATAGTTCAACTTAAAAAGCATTTGTTGGTTAATGTATTCACCGGTCAGTGGTCGATTTAGAAATTTGCTTTAACTGCGGCGACGTGAATCCTATTTACTGGTCTCCAAAGTTCCGCATTCGATCACACAATATCTTTTCTTTAACCGAAATGATATAGCTGCCAATGCAAAATCCTCCTACCAGCCAACTGTTGATGGTTAAGGCTGAAGATTTTAATGTTTATTTTGATTTTATATACCCCGTCTAGTCTCGTCTTGAAAGCGTGCTCTCGGTGCATATCACTTGTCTTGTAGCGTCTAATTCGTAAAGTCAATGACGCCTACAAGGGAACTTTTATCCAGTTGACTTAACACCTATGATAAGGTACAATTTGCAGTCTCCATATTTAGCCTGAAGTCCGATGCCCAGCTCTGCGCAATCTGTAAACCAACCTCTCTTTGCAATATAACTAAACAACGGGCTAACCGATTGATCGCGATCAGTGTGTCCGCAAACCCATCGTAAATAGTAGGCATATGAAGAAAAATATTTAAGATAACGTTCTCTAGTAAATACCCAAAATTTTTATTTCAGAAAACTTCTCTTCTTTTTTGCGTTGCTTTGTGCATTAGCAAGATACCCGATGTTGGCGTGCATTAATGCAAGGCAGCCCGGATTTATGTCCAACTGTTATGCTGGGAGTGTTTATAGTGCTTATAACGTGAAAATGTTAGTGAGTGGATAAAAACCTGAGAGGGAAAGCCCCCACTACCACCCCCCACCCAAATAAGATCGTATTCTCGTCAGATAACATTAAACTCATAAAGTACTTATCATGTAAACTAGCCTTAACTTCGTGAAAGTTGGCGATCGATTTCACGAATAGCGATTTGATGACTTGCATGTCACAGTTCTTTGTTGATAGGTGAAAGGGCAGATAACGGGTGATACGGCAGTAAATACGGCTGTTACTTTCCTTTACTAAATACCTTCCATAATTTTGGTCATTTTCATCAAGATTTAATAAATGCTTACATTAAAAAATTCCAATGTTGTAATTGCTGACTTTATTCCAAAGTTTGGAATATGTGTATTAAAAAGTATTGCCAAATGAGGATAACCAGTCATCCGAGCATCAGGCGACAACAAAAGTGATAACAAGGTTGCTTTCTTTTTTGACTTATAATTGTATTGATTGCCTTTCCCAACACCTTACATTACTGAATAAGTTCAAAATTGTCCAAGTGCCTCTACAGAGGAATGTACTGTTCAATCCATGGACGGAAACTTGTAATTCTGGCAAAGACAGTGTAAGCATCTCCTGTGTAACATCTGGGCGATCCCCAACTAACAGCACCATGAAGAGTCCAAGCGTTTCCATTTCCATATTGACAAACAAGAGGGCCACCGCTGTCACCATGACAACCACTCTTTGGGTTTGTGTATCCATATCCGGCACAAACCATTTGATTGGTTATGGATGTTCCTAGTATTCTTTCATTGAGTTTATCACATTCTTTACTGTCCACAATTGGTAAATCAGTTTGTTGTAGAATAGGATGAGACATTCCCGGATGACTTACCTTTCCCCATCCTGAAAAATAGGAATGGAAATTTTAATAACGGTTGCTTTATCATTTATGATTTATAAAAAACAAAGTATAACTGTGACGTTCGCTATGCAAAGAATCTTCACTTGTCAGGTAATGATAATTATGCAAATTGACTTATGAATATATCTTATTGGTTATAATTATCAACATAATTATGCGAAGTATATTTTTGATAGTATGTAAAGGGCGATAATCATACAGAATAATTTATTTTTGTTATAATTATTCAAATGATGATAATTATGCAGGTGAATTGATGCAAAGTATATAATCGGCTATGAGAGCTTCGGCTAGCAGTGAACTACCTTTGAACGCTTGCTTTATATAGCCTAATATGTCCCTTATTATTTCAGCCTGTATTTCGGACCGATTTCGGACCGAGTAAGTATTGGTCTTACTCGGGGATCAAAAAATTGAATGTAACTATTAATGACCACACATTCACTGGTATCATTCGAAGAAAAATGTAAAAATGTTGACCTAGAATACGCAAGTAGACATAGGGGCTCTGTTTGACCAAAATAGGAAGGGCTTCTTACTTAACTTGCTATGTATAAAGTCACAAAGAGATTAGAAGTGGCAAACCTAACTAAATTGGTAGCATATTTATGTTCAAAATTATATCTTTCACATTAGCAACAACTGAATTTTTCGCATCGCAAATTTTTACAAATACGGACAGTTGAAATGGTATAATTCAAATGGCATAAAAGCTTTCATTGAAAATTTAACTACATTAATTGTCCCTAAGGTAGGTCATTGTTCATAACTTAACTCTGACATTTTTTCAGAGATGCTTGTAGAAAGGCACAAGCTCATGAAAGTTATATTTACAGTCAAAAATTCTAAGTGATTTTTTTCTTTTGCACTAGAAAAGGGCGGAGACATCAACGATATCAGTTCAAGTGTGACTATGCCACTCAGTAGCGGTGCTAAGGGGACGGGGGGACGTACCCCCTCTTTGTGTTAGAGGTCAATTGTCACTTGTCAAAATTTGATAGAAAAACCTGGAAATTTGGGTAGCGGTGGTATTTGCTGGCTTTCAAATATTCTCAGGCCTTTTTAACTTGCATACCTTTATCCATTCGTTGTAGTCGCTTTTTGATACATTGGTGCAATAATCGGATTCGGATTGATGAAAAACATACAGATGTACTCTTTCCCCAACTTTTTGAGAGCTGGTGGTACCACCTGGTAAATGGAACGAATATAAAGATGGACGTGGTGGTCACATATCGTAAGCAACTATCCTCTGTAAATGCTTGAATAAATAATCACCTATACATGATATTTCAAAGAGAGGCTAAGGATATTTGCGACTGCCCATTTAATATTAAAAGTTCCTAGCTTTTGAAAAGTCGAATTATTCATAGCCTGAAGCCTTCAACAAGATGTTTCAACATTTCAAACGCACATGAAACAAAACCAACGAAAAGTCGCTTCTTCAACACATACCTGTGATAAAACATTTTGTTCCAACTGGAATAATATCATTTGCCTTCGGTACACATACTGTGCGAACCCGGTCACTAAGCATTGCTGGTTTATCCAACTTCATCAAAGCAAGGTCATAGTTAAGCCTTCCGTACTTGGGATGGGAAATGATCCTGACAACTTTTCTGGTCTGTGGAAAACGCAATGCACCATTTTCATATTTAATATTAATCTGTCACTCTTGTACCAATTTATGAAAGCTCTGAGAAGATGCAGCTGATTGTGCCTTCATAAAAGCACAGAACAAGAAAAGAGAATTTCTAAACATTTCTTCCTATACTGACTTAAATACATAGACTATTAAAGATTTGAAATGTGACTAACAGATACAGGAAAAGCAAAGAATAGTGAAACATTTCTTAATTGGTCGTTGATTTACTTGCAGAAAAAAACAACAATACTTTAAACAAAAAGGAAAGAATGTTTAGGACAGTTTTATTAAAGGTCCTCTGATCTGAGTCCTTGCAATAATGAAACAGCGTTTACTTTGAAATGGAATACTGCTGTTACAGAAAAAGGGCATAATATTTATTCATCCTTCTTCAGT